>QJOA01001035.1:0-14819 GCA_004155915.1 Monosporascus sp. CRB-9-2
TAAAATTTAATTAAATAAACGTGTTCGATAATTTTTTTATTAAAATAAGGAAAAAATTTTTCATTCGTATAAAACTTTAAATAAATATAAAATATATCCGGGTTTTCGGAATTTTGGTAATATTTTTATATAAATTTCCTTATTTAATTTTATATTATCGAAAATATTAATTACGTTATATTATATTAATTTAAGATTAAATTACATAATTATCATAATAAAAATTCGGAAACTCTTTTTAATAAAAATAAAATTAAAAATATTTTTATATTTTTTATAAATTTATTAAATATTTCGTATTATTAAATGTATTTTATATTTTTAAAAAGTTATTATATTGATTAAATTTATAAACGTATATTTATATATAATTAAAGAGTTATTTCCCGTTAACTTTTTTACGGTTATATTTTATTTACGACCTTATTTATTTATAATTATTTAAATATTTTCTTTTTACTTTTTAAATTTTATTTTTTATAAAATAATTTCGTTATTTTTTATAAGTTTTAAATAATAACGGAAAGTATTTTTAATAAACTTTTATCTTTATATTATTAAATCAACGATAGGGACGGTTTATTATCCGGATAATTTATACTTTATTTATTTATTTTCCGTATTTAAACTTTATTACTAAATTTAAACGTTTTATATTAAACATAATTTTTTAAGTTAAAATACGGTATATAATTCCGAAATTAAGGATTTTATTAATATTTTTACGTTTTTTAAAAACGGCGTTTATAATTTCTTTTTTTAAAAAAATATTACAATAATTCAAATAATAACAGTTAATAAAATGATAAAATACGGCGAAATAAAATCGGACGTCGAATAAAAAACCAAATAAATATTTATATAAAATTAATCAAATTTATATAAATTAAATTCTTTAAAAAACTTTTTATTCGAATTTATTACGTTTTTATTTTAATAACGTTATCCGAATTTACCTTAATAATTACGTAATCTTTTTATTTTTTTCGTAAATCGTAAACTTGAATTTAAAACGTAAATGTTTTAAACATTCGATTTTATTAAATAAATAACGTAATTCGTTTTTAATTATTTTAAAAAAGTTATTTTTAAAATTATTTAAATTATTATTAAAAATATTTTTTTCGTTAAAAATAACGTTATAAATCGTTATTACCTTATTTCTTAAAATTTTCTATATACGGTAAATATTTGATAATTAATATTTTATAAAATATTTAACTTAAACTTTTAAATTGAATTTTTGCTTTTTATTTTATTTATATTATACGTTTTTTATTAAACGTAAACTTTATAATTATAAATTCGAAAATAATTTAAGTAAGGTTTTTGGTTAATAATTATTATCTTTTTTTATATATTTAATAAATATAAAGATATTTATATAACGTTAATTAATTAAATGTATATTTAAGAGTTCGGTTCTATAAGTAAATTATAACGTAATAAATCTTTATTCATCAAAAATATAATAACTTTGCGTTTTTTCGCCTATAAATTATTTCTATTTTAATTATATCCTTTAAATATTTGGCCCCTTTATTTTATACTTATATATTAAATATCGAAAATTTAATTCGAACGGTTTTTTTTAATTATAAATAATTTCGAATTTAATACTTTTTGCAGTATAATTTATTATCGCATTTTATAACTTTTACTTTATAATTATAACTTTTAAAAACGGCAAATATTTAGTTTAAGGTTATTATAATTATTACGGTTATTTTATCGCTAAAATATTAGTTTTAAAGATAACTTAAAAACGATTAATGATAAATAGAACGTTATTAATACGGTTATTATTTTTTTCCAAATTTTAAAAGTTAATAATTTATCGTATTTTTAATTTTATGGGTAAATTTCGGCAAATTTTACGGTTTAAACGTTTTACCTTTCCGTATCCGTATACGTTATATTTAAAAATAATAATTTTATTTTCTTTCCGTTATTTCTACCTAAAATCTTTAATCTTTATCCCTTAAAAATAATTTACGAGGTAATTAAAGGTTTTTAAACTCGGGTAAAAGAATTTCAAATGCTATTGTTAAATGTTAATAATATTCGGAAATTATTTTATTTATAAGTTAAATTCTTTTTATTAAATAAAAAATATTTTCCGAATTATTTATAATAATAAATATTTAATCTTTATTTAATTATATCTTTCGGTTAACGTTATAATAATTAAATTATTTTTCCGTCGGAAATAATTATTAATTGTTTTTATAATTTTATTAAAAACTTTATTTTTTTAATAAACGTAATAATATTAGGTTATAAGTAAATTCTTTATAATACGTTATATTATATAATTATATTAATCGCAAATTATTTAAGCTTTCGAAAGGGATATTTATTTTTCTATATCCGAAAATAAGAATAATTATATTTTTAATAAATATATAATAACTTAAATATATTAATTTAATATTCAAATATTTATTAATTTAATTAAAAATAATTTTTCTTTTTTAGAAAATAAGTAACCGTTTTAAAGATGATATAAAATATTAAAAATATAACGTTAATAATATTTATTTTACGTTTTAATTAATCGAATATTTTAGATAATACTTAAAAATCCTTTTTTTTTAAATTTATAACAATATTAATACGTTTTTTAATTAATTATATCGAAATTTTATTAAGTTTTTAATATTCGAATATTTCATTTTTAAAAATAAATTAATAATTTAAAAATTTATAAAAACTTAAATATATTTAATAAATAAATCCGGTAAAGTTTTCGCCGGTAATAATACGTTTTCGTTTTAATTTTGTTAATTTATTACCTTAATTTTAATTTTAATTTTTACCGGAATTTTAAATTCTTTTTGTAAAATATTAATTAATTAATTTTATATTTTGTTAATATTTAATAAACCGTTATTTACTTTAGGATCCGGGTTATTTATATTTCCGAATATTATTCCGAATATATTTTGAATAATTTACGGATAAATACTTTTTAATTATATAAAAATATGAATTTTAAATTACGTTATTATTTTGTAATATTTTAAAATATTAAAATTAATTTATTCCTTATAAGTTATTTTAAAATTTATAGTTTAATAATTAAAAACGTTATTAAAAATATTTTTTAAATCCTTCGCCAAATTTTATATATCGTTAACTTTCTTTAATAACTTTATTTTATACGTTCGATATAATTATTTTTTATTAAGTTATTTATATTTCAAAATTTTTTAAGAATTTAATAAATAATTTAATAACTATTCGATATTTTTTTTTGCTTTTCGCTTTAAACCTTTTTTAATAAATAATGCCGATTTCTTTTAAATTATTATATTATTTGTTAAAAGCTTTTATTAATCTGCAAATCGTAAGTTAATAATTAAAAAGTACTAAAAATAAAACTTAATGCCTTAATCTTTTAATATTTTTCCGGTAATTTTTATATTTTTATTCTCGTATACGTATATAATTTAATCCGTATTATAATTGAATTTTTTTTAATAATCATTTTTATTACGGAACGAAATTTTCCGTTAATATTTATTTATTCAACGGAACTTGATATAACAGTTATATTGTCGGCGGTAATCTCGGCCGAAATATATCCAATATTTTCCGGATTAACTTTTTTTCGGGTAATTTTCGAATATTAGCTTGGTAAATTAAATAAGTTATAATAATTTCTGATTGGGGTTTATATAATCCTCTAAATTTGAAGCTATTATTTTAATTTAAAATTCGGTATTTTATTACTTTTAATGCTTAAAAGCTAAAACAAAAAAAGATTTAATAGTTTTAATTATTATAACTAAAGATCGTTTAGAGTTATAGTTGTAATATCGGTAATAAATAAAATTAAGACTTTTAATTATTAAATATAAACGTAGATTTAATATTAAAGTTAAAACAGTTATTATTATATTGATTATAAAGTTCTTAAACCGTATCGGTCGGGGCTTATATTTATAGATGTAGCTAATATAGTCTCCACCCTAAGCCACAGGTAATCTCCGGGCATTTTATTTTAAAACCCTTGATATCAACAATTATCTGACAATAAAAAACATACAAATATCTTAATAACACTATTTTTTATATAAAAATAAATATTTAATTTCGCGTTACTTAAAGTAACTAATTAATATTTATATTATTATACATTAATAAGTATTTTAAGTACGAAGTTTTAAAATGTGTCAATATAACGTAATATTTCTTTAAAACGTTAATTTTAATTATATATATCGAGTTGTTAAAAATCTTAAAAGGCCGTTAACAGCTGTATTAAAAAACGAAAACGGGTTAAATATTACTTATAAAAATTAGTATTTAAAAAATTATAAATACTTTTATTAAATAATTTATGTATTATAATTTAAAAAATTAAGTTTTTAATGGTTTATTATATTATATAATATATCTACATACAAGTAATATAGTATAGTAGTAATTATTATTCCAAGCTATTTAGGCTTTATTATATTTGTTAGATATAAGGGACATTAATTATGTTGGATTATATAATTAATTGTAGGTGCTTTAAAGTATGCACCGTACTTTAATGTAATCTAATTACGTAATATACATAGTTTGTTTAAAGGGAACCTTTCCGTATATAGGATGCTAACGTATTTCCTGCTAGCTACTATATCTCTTTAACGTTTTAACGTAATTACGGCGTTAATTATTTTATTTTTTATTTTTTAAATTTAAATTTATTTATTTTATTTTATTTCCGGTAAATAAACGTTTTTAATTAATTACGAAAATTTCAAAATTATTTTGAATTACTTTTTGATCGAATCAAAATTTTCGAATCATTTATTAACTTTAATTATTTTTCAAAAATATTTAAAACGTTTATATAATAAAAGTTTTTTTAATTTATTAATTAATATACTATCCGTAAATATATGATTTATATTAATTATATATATTTACGTATTATATTTTATTTATAAAAAGGTAACGTCGATATTATTAAGCCTTATAATTTATTAATTATCGTATTATATATATAAAAATTTTATATTTAAATGAATTTTAAATTTTTAATTAATTAAAAATTAATTAAAGTTTTTTTATTATTTATATAAAAAGTAATTATTATATTTTATTTATTTATTTATTATTTCATTATTTTTTAAATAATTTTATAACGAAACTTTAAAAACATTTTTAATCAATTATATTATTTATAAAAAAGGCACTATTTTAAATATTTAACGAATTTTGATTTCCGAATTATAATATTAACGTTTTAATATTAATTAAATATAAAATAATTTATTTAATAATTCTATAATATACGTTAATAAAATTTAAATTAAAGCGGATAAATCGGGATATCGTAAAGGTTATATAAGGTTGTATATTAATTATTACGTATTAAATGAAATCGATTTTTGGTATTTATTAACAAAATTTAAATAAATTAAATTAAAATTCAGTAATAATTTAACGCCCGTTATTAACGTATTTAAAAAATTATTTAAAGTTTTTTAAAAATTAAATTAAATTATTTATTTACAAAATTGGTTTAAAATAATTACTTTTTTTTAATTTTAATTTTAATTATCTCCGTACTGAAAAAAGATTATAAATTCTTATTCTTCATAAAAATATACCGTTTTTATATTTACTAACTTAATTAATTAATAAAAGTTTAATTTCTTTTTACGACCAGTTATAATAATATCGTTTTTTTTTAAAAAGGGTATTTTTTAGCGAATAAAATAAAAAGGGTTATAAGCAATGGAATTAAATCTTAATTTTTAAAATATTTTACTAAAGTTTTTTTTATTTTAATAAAAATAATTTCCTTAATTCATACAATACCTTTTTAATTAAAATTTATTATTACGTTATCCGTATATTAAAACCAATTTTATAAATATTTAATAAAATAAATTTGCGTTAATAAAGGTGTTTATAACGTTATATTATTTAAATTTTAAAAAAAGTTTAATCGTAATAATAATTAATGTTCGAAATGATTTTTAATTTAAATAAATACGTATATATTATTATAAACGTTTTTAAGTTATTAATTACTTTATATAACGAAATACGCTTTATACTTTTATAATTATTAATAATTATTAAATTTATAAATATATATTTATATATACTTTAAAAAAACCTTTAATAAAAGATTAATCAATTACTTTTTATAATTTTATAAATGAATTCTTTTAGTTTCACGAAATAGTTTTTTTTAGCGAATATATATTTAGCTTTTCATACTTTTATAGTAATAACGGTAAATTACGTTTATATATTCGATTTTATAAATTAAAAATTTATTATATTTTTTCGTATTAAAATTCTTCAGATTACAATAACGTATATTTCCTGTAATTATTCTCCTTAAATTTTTATAATTTATCGATTAGTTATTAAATACATTTATAAAATAAATTAATTATTTAACGTTAAATACGGGTTTTTAAACTTTATAATTGCTTTTAATAATATTTTAATAATACGAAATATACGGAAAATTTACGTTTTCGATTTATAAAAAAAAAAGTATTTTTTACCGTTATTTTAAATTAAATAATATCATAAACATTTAAAATTGTCTTTTTAATATTCGCTAGTATAATAATTATAGTAATTATTAATATAAACGTTAGGAACGATTGAGCCGTAAAACTGGCGAGGGCTCGGAAAGATGCCAGCCTTTTATGCGCAATTAATGTTTGCCGTTAAGGTTTGCCGTTAAGGTTTGCCTTTAAGATTTGCCTTTAAGGTTTATCCTTAAGGTTTACCGCGTAAAGCTTAATATTTTCTAAGTTACATTAACCCTGCCGAACTGTAAAGCAAGCGGGCACAAGGATTATCAAGGTTGAAGCTTATCGGCAACCACGTATTCGGCTTTAAATAAGGCTTTATAAGACCAAGGTACTAATTTATCCTAATCGTAAAACTATTAATTAAATACCGTATTCGAAGATATTAGGTATAATATTTATAGTGCAAATTATATCGTATAATAATTTTCTGTATATCTAGCTTAACTTAGAAAATAAGGCTTAAACATATTTAACTTTGTATTAATGTAAACGTTAATAAAAGTAATAATTTAAAAGATAAACATAATTTAAATATGATAGTGATATAAAAATAATTAATTCTATATAAATAAGTTTATTTTTCATTAATCCGAATTTTTTTTAAAACTTTATATTATTTTAAAATTTGTATTTATTTAATTATTTTTTAAACATATATATTTGAACCGTTATAGGCTTAACTAAGTACTTTTATTCATCGGAATAATTTACGTAATATATTTTTTAAAAAATTTAATATTACTTAAAAAATCCTTTTTTCGTTAAATTATATATTTCGAATAATAATAATTTTATTAATTTATATAACCTCGAATAGATGCAAAGCTTATTTTCTAAGCTGAGCTAAATATATAAGAAGATTATTATATAATATAATTTATACAATAAATATTATATTTAATATCTTCGAATACGATAACTAATTAATAGTTTTACGGTTAAAATAAATTAATATTTCAGTTTTATAATGTTATAACCAACCCACCTTAGTTTATTAGCAAACGGTTAGAAATTAAAAAGGTTATTCTGATACAGCTAGGATTAATATAACATGGTAGCTAGTTTATTAGCGTTATAAACGAAGATTTTAAGCTAAAGAAAAAAAAGAAAAAAAAAACAGAATCGTAAAGTTGTTAGGTGCTAGGAGCGACTAGCCCAGAGCCCGATGCGAGGGGTCGGCGATTCGCTCAAAGTCCGATGCGGGGGGTCTATATATATGGGTTGGTTTCTCCCCAGAGATGGGAAGGAGGGTCAGGTTTCAGACTGTTCTTAATAAATGGGTTACCTTGTCACTCTGACCTCTATAACAACATTTGACAAAAGTACGTAAAAATTTTTAAATATCCTTACTTTCTGTATAGCAGGTGGTTAATTTATATGGTAGTTGTTAGCCTTATGTAACGGTTGCCAGCTTTACGGTTTGATTCTGGTGGTTGCCGTTATATTACCCTCTTTTAGAAATTTGTAGACGATTCAAAAAAGTATATAAAATTTTTTTTAATTATAAGTACCGTTTTTTCTTTATTAATCCGATGTTTGTTTTCGTAATTTTATTATTATCGGGGTAATTTTCGTTAATTTTGTCGGTAATTATTATACGTATTTATTTTTAAAAGCGGATCGATAATTTAGGTATTTTAAAATATTTCGTATAAAACTATTTTATTACGATCGGGGCGTTTTTAAAGTTAATTACGAAATATTATATTTCGTCAGGATTATAACTTTTTTATTTAGCTTAATATTATAATTTCTTATAACGTCCGTTAAGTTTTAATTATTCGATTTATTTTATTTAAAATTTTGGTTTATCGTTAATTTTTTTAAATAACGGTAATATCTGGATTTATTAAGGTAATAAGTTATCGTCGGCTTTACGTAACCGATTAACGTAAAAGATATAAATTATTTTATAATTTAATAATAAATTAAGAATAACATTATATTTACGTTTTTTTTAAAAAACTTTAAACGGTTTTATTTATTATAAATTTAAATAAATAAAAAATATTTATATTACGAATTTCTTTTTGCGAAAAATAATTTTGTCGTCAACTTTAAAATTAATTAAACAACGTTTTTTATTAACTTGTATTTTTTAACGTTTTTAAGTTTTTAACGTAATATTTTTTATAAACGTTTAAACGTTTTTAATTTATTTAATAATGATTATTATTTATTAAATTAATGCGGTTTTTATTTTCATTATATTTAAATTTAACAAAAAGAAATTGCGGATATTTTTATTTAACATAAATTTTAATGAAATTATATTAATTAACGAATATTATAATAAATTATACGTAAAATTGAATACCGGTATATATACGTTTTAAGTATTTTAATACTTATTAATATAAAAACGTAAACGTTAATTTAATTTTAAATTTAACAATATAATAATTTTTTAAATTTATAAATATAAAACGTGTTTATAACGATATTTTATACCGGTAAATCTGTTTAATTTTTAAAAAAAATAAAAAAAATTTTACTTTACGTTATCATTAATTTAAATAACAACTATTCTTAAAAAATAATAAACATATTAATAATATCGATTAATTAAAATTTTAACGGTATTAATCTTTTTATCTAATAAAGTTATTGTAATTTTGTTGCATTTATTAACAAATATTTATATATAATTATTAATATAACAGTTTTTCGCTATATTTTTTCCGATAATAACGGTATAATTTTAAACATTATTTGAAAAAAAATAAAAAGATTCCGGGTTTTTATTTTAAAACGTTTTATTTCGCCGGTAATCGTAATAATTCCAGATATATTATCGGATATTTTATTTAAACCGAGATTAAGTATATTTCCGTATTAATATTTTAATTAAAATACGTAAATATTTTAAATACGTAAGTTTCGCGGATAAGTACGGTACGGAAAAAAATACGGTCGTTAATTATTTTTTTATTTAAATTTTACGTTTCGTTTTCGTAATAAATAAAATTAATTAAATCGGTATTTTACGGGATATTTTCCATTTGTATCCTAATTAACATTTTGTTAATAATAACGATGAAAAAGTTTAATCGTTTTAACGGCATTAAAATTTGGTTTTTTTTCGGGCTTTAATTATAAATAAATTAATCGTTTTCCGTAACGAAATATCTGCGGCGATATTTTCTTTATTAGGTTAATATTAAAAGGTAATATTAAAATTTAAAGAAAATCGGATTATTAAAATTAACGCGTAAAAAAAACATGTTTATTTATAAAATATAATAAAATTTAATAATTAATTATAATAAAAAACTTTTATTTTTAAAGTTTAAAGTAATAATATACGAAAATCTGAATTATAATAAGCAACTTCCGGTTTTAAATAAAATACATTTTTTTATTACGGTTATAATTTCCGAAAAATATTTTACGGGTTTTTATACATTACATTTTAATATTATTAAATAATACCTTTAATTACGTTCCGGAATACGTTTATCTTTATTTTAATCGAATAACCAAAACGAAAAAAAAAAGAATTTAAGGTTTTACAAATAAATTATTTTATTCTTTTAAAAGCTCATTTTTATTTAAATTTTATTACGACATCTTTTTTAATAAACGGTGTAGTAATTCGGTTATATCATTTTTATAATAATAGAATATTCGTATATAATTATAATATTTTATAATTAAACAAATTACGGTATAATTATTAAAGTTTTTAAACTTTTATTTTTAAATTATTTTAATTTTAATTTAATCCATAAAAGTATTTACGTTTATTTTTATAATAATAACGAAATAATTTATTTTTTAACGTTAAATCGAAATTTTTTAAAATTGTTTTAAAAATTAACTTTATATAATCGGTAAATAAAATCTTCGTAATATTTGTAATATTTTTTTAAAACCGAAATAAATTAATATATTATTAATAAAAATGTTTATATAATTATCAAAATATTTATATAATTAAATATTATTAAATATTTTAATTTAATAATAATACAAAACTTATAAAACGTTAAAATAATATTAAATTTAACAAAACGTTTAACGTTTCGATAATTAGATATAATCCCGTTAAATTTAAAAAATTAAAATAAAGTAATTTTTTAAATATTAATTTTTTAACGGTAATTAATATGAAACCGGCGTTTTAATATATATAATTTTAAAACAGATCAAATTAAGGCGGTATTTTTATATATATATAATTTAATAAAATGTATTTTTAATAATTTATTTATTATTTCTTTTTTATTAAAAGGTATTAAATAAATATCCAATAAATTAAAGGTTTAAAGGTAAATATCGACCGGTTAAATTCCAAAATTACGTTATAATTAGGTCGGAAATCTAAAAAAATATTAACTTTTTTTTCCAAAAATTCTTTTTTAAATAAATAAAAAGTTTTAATAAAAATTTCCGGATTTATTTTATATATTCCGGATTTTTATCTCCGGAAAAGAGGATTATTTAATCGTTATATATTTTCCATTTTTATAAAACGGTTAACGTTATAATGTTTAAATTTTGATTTTTTTTAAAATAACGGAAATTTATTTTATTATTCTATACTTGAATCGGTTTTTAATTTATTTATTGATAAAATAATAATTTTATTATTTTTAGTAATTCGTTTTACGGTAATAATTAATTTAATATTATATACGTTTAGTATATTTTTTTTTTCATATATCCGACGGAATAATAACTCCGAATATTAAAGTAAATTCTTTTCGGGTTTTTTCCATAAACGTTAAAAAATTTGGTATTATTTATCGATCTTTTTTATAACGTAATTACGGCAATTAACGTTTGTTTAAATTTTAGGGTTAACGTACTCGTTTAGTAGGTATTAGGCTGGAAATTTAATCGCCGCTAAGAATTTGGCCAAAGTTACAAGGTTATCGAATTAAATAATATTTTTATTTTTATAATTTAATAATAAGTTATATTTGTTTTATTTAATTAAGATGAATAAAAATATTATATTTAATATTTATAATTTAGAAACTTTGATTAAATTAATATTATTCGTTAATTTCGAATATTATAATTATTAAGTTTTTATTTAACCCGCGGGTTATTTCCGGTAATTCTGTAATTAATTAACTTTTTCAACCGGCTAATACGAATTTATAATTATCTTTTTACTTATTTAATAAAAAAGTGTTAACGAAAAATTAAGTTTATGCTCTGATATTATAAGAAATGATAATATTTAAATTAATATTATTTATTTAGATTTACGTAATATTAATAAAAACTTTATATTTTTTAAGGTTATTTATTTTTGTTATTATTAATATAAAAAGAATTATCGAGAAATCTTTTAACGGTTTTACTTTTTTACCGATTTATCGAAATTAAATAACATTTTTATTATTTTTACTATATCGACCTTTTTTTATTAAGGTAATCGTTAATTTTATATTTTATTTTATTATAATTAAAGTATGTATTAGCTTTTTAATAAATTTTTTTTTTAATTTCCGATAAAGGCTTACCGGTATTACACGAAATTTTCGATTTGCCGGAATTATTATTTAAAAAGTGTTTCTTGTTTTTATTTTTCGGTTTATTATTATTGGCGTTGTATAATTAGGGCTTACGTTTTTATTAGCGGCTTTTATACGTGAGCTGGTTGTTATAAACGATTATAACGATGCGGTTATAAAACCTTTCGTAAATAACATTAAAATTGCGGTTATTTTTAAAAAGGCGTAGGTTAAGATTTAAGAGAATATATTTTTATAAAATATATTTTTATTTATTTTCGGTGATTTTAACTTTTTAAACGAAAATGTTAAACTTAAAAATAAAATTATAAATATTTAAATTTTTGCCGAGTTTAAAAACGAAGATATAAAAAATGTTTTCAACAACAAAAATTTGGTTTTAGTTATAATATAATAATTTTAATACCTGGATTATTTTAATTACGTGAAAAAAAGCTTATATAATTAATTAATAACAAATTTTAATTATTTATTTGTCCTTTTTAAAAAAAGGTTTATTAAGTAAATTATACCAATTTCTTTATTTAGTAAAATTAATTTATTTATTTCGAACTTATTTATAACTTTACGGATTTAAACGTTAAATTTGGTTTTATTATTATTAAACTTAATTAAATCGTTAATACGAGTTTTTTTTTCGCTTATAATTAAAATTTACGTTATTAGTTTCCGTAAATTTGTAAAAGACGGGTTATATAATTATACCGGTAAAACGAAACCTGGTAGTGTTACCGAAAACATTATTAATTATATTTTTTAATAAGGATAATTAACGTTATCGGAAAAAATAAGGCAATAATGGCTTTGTTTAGATTAAAGTAAACAATTTTGTTACGGAAATTTTAATTCTTTTTAAACGTTTTAATTATTATTAATTATTTTATTAATTAAATATTTATCGAGATCGGTTTTTAAATAATTATAGTTTTAATATTAGTTTAATCAACCGTTTATTTTTAAAAGTTCGGTTTCGTTTTCTGGTATATTATTTTTTGCCGTTTTTTAAAGGTATTTATCTTTTTTTGTATTTTAGTTTAGGTTTTAAAAAGGATTTCGTTTTTTATATTTTTAACTCTACTTGTAATTAATCTAAATCGTTTTAAACGTTAATTAATTGATAAGTAATTTTTTGAATAAATATTTAATCTTAATATTAATTAATCGGGGTTTTAATTTTGAGTCTAGTTTAAAATACATTATTTATCGTTATTACGTATTAACGTAAAGAAGATATAATATCTTATTTATTAATTATTAAATTAGCGAAAAAGGGAATAAGTTTAAAATAATAATACGGCCAGTATTAATATAACATAATAACTAATTTATTAACGTTATAAACGAAGATTTTAAGTTAAAAAAAAAGGAAAAAAAGGCAGAATTGCAAAGTGCGTAAGGATTTATAAATATCTTTATTCTCTATGTGGCAGGTGGCTAGTTTATGTGGCAGCTGTCAGCACTATGTGACGGTTGCCAGCTCCACGGTTTGATCCTGGTGGCTGCCATTACAATCTCCGACATAATACTTTGGATTACGTAATATAGATCCGAATGGATTGCTGGATTTAACGGGATCTATATATCTAGAAGGTACGGATCCGAAAGGATTTTCGGATCTATACGAATCTAGTTTATTTATGAGATATGGATCCGAAAAAATAAACGGATTTAAACGGATTTTAATTAAAATATATACGTTTACTATTTTTATAATTTAAATAATACTAACTTATAATTATAATTTAATTTTTTAAATTATTTAGGGTTGTTTATTATTATTAAATATAATTATTATTTCATTATTTAAATTTTACGATATTATTATTAATATAAACCGTACGATTAAGTTTAATAATTAATTAAATTTATAACCGTTATATCTTATAAGTTTTGTTTTATAATATCATTAAACTTTAAATAATATTTAATGTTATTATTATATTGATTAATATTTCGGGTAACGTCATTTAATAACTTTAAACAAAAATTAGCCGACTTAAAAATAATGTTAAATAATTTAAAAATTAATTTACAACCGAGATATTGATTATTATAATTATCAAATTTAAAAATAAAAAATCAGAATTTTACGATAAAAAAAAACGTTTAAATATTCCTTATTTAAATAAAACGAGCTTCCGAATTTTAAGGTTAAGAAATCCGCTAGATTGAATTTTTGCTATAGTAATTTACTTTATTGGAAACGCCGTGAATTGATTCGAACTTATTATGCGAAATTATTTCAAAATTAAAAAGTTTAATAAAAAAGATTTACTAATTTTTTTTAAATATTATTTTAATTTTAAAAATAAATTTCGAAATAAGTTTATTAATTCGGATAAAAAATAAAACGTAATTTAGAAACTTTTTTAATTATAATTAAAAAAAGTTAATAGTTAGATATATTATAACGGTTAAAAAATTAATTATTAAAGCCGGATACGGAAGTAATAAAAGTAATATTAAAATCGATATATTTTATAAAAAATTCTCTAAAAAAACGTTGAAAATAAATTAATTAAAAAACCGGCTTATAAATTTTAATCAATATATCGCCGAAACCGTGAAAATCGATAACTAATAGTTTTAGAAACGATAAAAAAAAGGAATATTTTATTTCGAAGTTAAGTTATTTTAAAATTAACTAAAGAAAATAATGTAACTTATTTTGGATTCTTTAAGGAATTTACTTAAAACTTATAAAATCAAAAATTATTTATTTTAAAAAAGATTTAATTATTTGTTATAATTACGAAAAATAAGATGATAT
>QJOA01001036.1:0-14807 GCA_004155915.1 Monosporascus sp. CRB-9-2
TAAATAATATTAATTTATAATTATAATTTAAATATTTAAATTATTTACGGTTATTTATTATTATTAAATCTAATTATTATTTTATTATTTAAATTTTTATATTATTATTATTAATATAAATTATATAATTAAGTTTAATAATTAATTCAGTTTATAATTATTATACGTTATAAGCTTTTATTTAATAATACCGTTAAATTTTAAATAATATTTAATATTATTATTATATTAACGTCTTATACAAGCTTGCGAGCTAAACAAACTTGCGAGCCGTTTTTTGGCACCTCGTAATAACAAATTTAAATAACTTATTAATAACATATCGTATTAATTTAAATTAATCGGATTTCTTTTCGCTGGACGTATTTATAACTTTTATATAAATATACGTATTATATTCAGGCTTTTCGCAAACGTTATACTTCCGTTCCTTAGTTTTAACCCTTTTGCGATAACCTCTTTTAGTTATTATTAACTGTATTTTTTTATTATCCCCTTTTTTATGGATTAAAAAAGTTTGTCCCTTTTGTATAATAAGTGTTCCTTCTTTTTAAAACCGGTTGTTTTTGGTTTTACGACGTTTATTTAAAATATAATTCGTTTCGCGTAATTAAGTAATTTTTTCCCGAAAAAGAACATTTTCGTACAAAAGCAATAAGTTACTTTTGGTTAAAAAATTAACCGATTTAGTTATTTTTTGTTTTAACGAACTACCTTATTAATTTCTAATCTTTTTTTGTAAATAACGTTTTTATTTCGTTATTTCCTTAATATTCCTAAAGGTTTTCGCGGGCGGAGAACGAATAAAACCGCCAGAGGTTAACGGGAAAACGGTTGGCGTAGGCATAATTAAAAGAATCTTCAATTCGGAAAGAACGGTATTAAAATCGAATAAAATCAGCTTAATTTTTGCGAATCCAGATTTGATATTGTCGGACGTTATGGCAGCTTGGAACACGTCGTAAAAGCCGGCAAGGAAAGCTTTTTTTGGTAATATAATTATGATGGTATCGTATTAGGTTTTCGATATACCGCAAATAAATGCGTTTTAAAAGAAAGAAATAAGATATATTAAAAGGTTAAAGCCGATGCGAAAAATGCGCAGGTATATAAAGCGTAATAATATTATTATTGGCGCAGTATTCTTTAAATTTTATCGAATAATGGTTTTCGTAGCCGTTAAAGATAAGGAAACGTTTTGAACTTTTCGTACGTATCCGAATATATTTATAAAAATGCTGGATTTATTCGAAACTTAATTTATTTGTTGTTTAGTTATTATTATTTAATGCGATTTTTTAATCAGCTGGTGGTAATAGGTTATTATGGTACCAGAATTTAAGATAATTTTTCCCTGTTATAATAACAAATAACGGTATAACTTAACTTTGGAAATTAATAACTTAAATAATTATAATTTATTTTTTATTTCTTTATTATGTTTATTTAAATTTTTTACGTTATTTGGTATTAATAATTATTATGTCCGTTATTATAAAAAGCTTTATTAAAAATCTAATTTTATCAAAATTATAAATATTTTCTTTTACGATACCGTATTTTACGATTATAACCCGAATAAATTCGAATTATTTACGAAACGTTTTTAAATTTTTGCATAAAATCTATTAATAATCGATTTTCCGATTTAAATACGTTTGAAGCTTTTTTTGCCGTTTAATAAAGTTCGACGCCCAGTTAATTCCAACGCGTTTTGTAACGCGTTAGGCCAGTAATATATTGGCCATATTTTTAACGTATTAATGTTAAACAAAAAACGTTCGCGTATTTAAGTTAAGGACCTTTTCGATAATAAATTTCTTTTCGGTTAACGTTAATTTTCGTAATTGGGAAATAATATCGGCTCGGGCGTATCGACCGTAATCTCGGGCTTTTAAAGTAAATTCGGGATTATTATATATAAAATGTAACTTTTTAAAATTTAACTTTTGGTTTTGTTTTTTAGCCTGGATAATTAAGTTTATCCTAAATTCTTTTGTAAGACGCTTTATAATATTGGTGTGAAGAAATTAACAAATGAAATTAGGTAATTAAGATATTAACAAAAACGGCTCGCAAGCTTGTTTGGCTCGCGAGCTTGTGTGAAACGTTAATTAATACTACGAATAACGTTATTTAATATTTTTAAGGAAAAGTTACCCAATTTAAAAATAAATTTAAATAATTTAAAAATTAATTTTAAACCGAAATATTAATTATAATAATTATTAAAATTAAAGTTAAAAAGTTTAAACTTTATAATAAAGAAAAAGTTTAAATATTTTTTATTTAAGTTAAAACGTATTTCCGATTTTTAAAATTAAAAAATTTGTTAAATTAAATCTTTATTATAATAATTTATTTTATTAAAGACGGCGTAAATTAGTTTAAGTTTATTCCACGAAATTATTTGTTAATTAAAAAGTTTAATAAAGAGAAAATTTTTAAGGAAATTTTTAAATGTTATATTAATTTTGAAAATAAGTTCCGAAATAATTTTGTTAATTTGGATAAAAAACGAAGCATAATTTAAAAACGTTTTTAATTTCGATAAAAAAAAATTAATATTTAAGTATGTTATAATATTTAAAAGTTTAACCGCTAAGGTTAAATACGAAAACGATAAAAACGATATTATAATTAATATATTTTATAAAAAATTAAATCAAAAACGTTAAGGATAAATTAATTAAGGAAGATCGGATTATAAACTTTAATAAATATATTACCGAAACTATAAAAATTAATAACCGATAATTTAAAAGATAAAAAAAAAGGGGATATTTTATTTCGAAATTAAATTATTTCAAAATTAATTAAAAAAGGAAATATAATTTGGTTTTAAATTTTTTCGGAAAATATTTAAAATTTATAAAATTAAAAATTATTTAACAAAAAAAAATTAATTTATTTTTTATAATTATGGAAAATGAAAATATATTATACGATAATATAAAAATTAAAAGTAATTACGATAATAAATTTTAATTTTCGAAAGTTAATACCGGAAAGAAATTAATAATAAAAAATCGATTAATATAATTTACGTTCGAAATAATTATAAATTTTTATTAAAAATACGATAGAAATTAAAAAAAATTCAAAAGTTATCGTAAATAATAATTAAAAAAAATGTTTTTATTAAACTTATTTCTATAAAATAATTTTAAGACTATACGGGATAAAAAGAATTTAAAAAATATAATTTATTTTTCCAGTTATAACGACGATAGAAAAAAAACGATCAGGTAATATTTAACGTTTGGATTAAAAAATAGCGGAAATAAGATAAAAATTTATATTTAAAAAAGCCCGATCGGTACGGGAAGATTTATGCCGTTAACTGCAAACGATATTAATACGGAATATACGAAGATTATAAAAAATATATCGTATAACGGATTATACGAATATAATAATGAGGTTTTAATTTTAATAATTATATAAATAACGATCCGAAAAACTAAAAATAATATCTATGTTTACGGAAAATAATAACTTAAAACGAAGTCGATTAATTAATAACATTTAAAAATTAGCTAAAAAAAAAGTTATTTTATAAAAGATTTTTTTTTGTTATTATAATTATATGATTATTATACGTAAAAGGAATTAATTTAAAAATAATAAAAATATATTGTCATAAAAATTTATAAATTTATAATTTTAATTAACATTTATTAAAAACTTAATAAAATAACGCGCTTTTTAGGAAAAGATTTAAATTTTTTTTTTACGGAAATAAA
This sequence comes from Monosporascus sp. CRB-9-2, assembly GCA_004155915.1. Lineage (NCBI taxonomy): Eukaryota > Fungi > Ascomycota > Sordariomycetes > Xylariales > Monosporascus > Monosporascus sp. CRB-9-2. Next base: position 3,747 of record QJOA01001036.1, read on the forward strand.
ATTTTAAAATTAAAATATATTATTAAGAAAGCCTTTTAAAAGCAAATTTTTGATTTAAAAATTACGTTACGACGATAAAATAAATATTTATAATAATTATAAAAGGTAAACGCATAATTTTTAAAATAAATTATAAAATTCGAAAATAATTTAAAAAATTGATATTACCTATAAAAAAGCTTTAAATTAGCAAAAAAAATAAAGGTAAAAAATAACATTTTAAACGGGCTGTATACGCTATAAAAACGGCAAAAAAAAACCACTAATAATATAAGTATAAATTAAAAAGAAATAATATATTATAATGGTAAATTACGAAATTATATAGGGAAATTATATCGCCTTGAAAGTAATAAATAAATTATAATTACTATAGCAAAATAAGGAAAATTTTTATAAAGTTAAAAATATCGAAGGTTAAATATTTAATTACGATAACGGATAAATTAAACCCGAAATTAATTACTTTAAAACCTTCGTTAAAAAAAAATTTATGAATTTTGACATTATCTTAATAAAGGATTATAATATAATTCTTGGGTTACCATAATTAAAATAATATAATCTAGTTATCGATTAAAAGATTAATTAGGTAAATTTTTTTTTTTTTTTACCGATACGTAAAACGACGAAAAATCTTAATATTCGATTAATACAGTTAACGAATATAGGTATAAAAATACGACAGAAACCTTATTACTTAAAAGGATAAAATATGCAGCAAATAAAGGGTATGCCAAAAAAATACGGCGTATTATTACAAACTTTAAAATACGATTTCGGTAAATAAATAACGATTTATTATCAAAACTTAAAAAGTTACCAAAACAAATAATTAAAGTATTATTAAAATATTATAAATAAAAGTAATTATTTTAAAAAAAGTTTAAAATAAAATTGTTATTTTATAACAAATAAAATTATAATATAATTTTTAAAAATAACAAAACGATTACTTTTTACTTTATTTATAACTTAAATTAAATAAAATTAAAGATATTATGTAATTATTTCGTAAATAAATTAAGAAAAAGATATATATAACGTTTTAAATTATTAATAAAATATTGAATATTTTTCGTATTAAAAAAAATAGTATAATTTATTATCGATTATAAATAATTTAACGATATTACCGTTAAAGATAAAATCTTATTACTATTAATTACCGAAATAAAGAATCGTTTTTACGGAACTTAATAATTTATATCTTTAAATTTAAAAAAATATATAATTAAATACGAATTAAATTAAATAACCGATAAAAATAGTTTTTAAAATTAAATACGAACTTTTCGAATATTTTATTATATTTTTTAAATTTACGAACATACCGGTAACTTTTTAACGAATAATTAATTACGTATTACGAAAATATTTGGACATTTTCGTTTTATATTACCTTAACGATATTTTAATTTATTCAAAAATTAAAAAAAAGTATATAAAATATATTTATAAAGTTTTATAAAAGTTACAAAATGTTAATTTTTTAGTTAACGCCAAAAAAGCACGTTTTATATATAAATGGTAAAATATTTAAAATATTATTATTATTATTAAATATATTAAAATGAATCCTAAAAAGTTTATATTAATTAAAAAATAAATATAACTTATTAACGTTAAAAAAATATAAACATTTTTTAAATTCGTTAATTATTATAAAAGATGTATACGTAATTTTAGCAAAATAATTATATTATTAACGGAACTTATTAAGAAAAAAAAATAATTCGAATAAATATTAAAAAAATAAAAAACTTTTTAATAAATTAAGAAAAGATTAATTAATAAATTAATATTAATTATATACGATTTAAAGCGATTAATTAAGTTAAAAACCGACGTTTTGGATTATACTTTAAAAATAATAATTAAATATCGAAACAATTAAAAAAACCTTTACTTTATTACCTTTTATTTTTACAAATTATATAAAGCCGAACTGAATTATTTTATATACGATAAAAAGATTTTAGTTATTATTAATACCTTTAAAAAGTTTAAATATTATTTTAAAGGTAATATATATTAAATTAATGTATATACAGATTACAAAAATATTATATATTTTTTTACGATACGAAAACTAATCGGAAAATAATTACGTTACGTAAAATATCTTTTTAAATTTGATTATATTATTATTTATCGTAAAGGATTAGAAAATGGTAACATAAACGTATTTAGCAAACAATTTAACTTAAAAAAATTCAAAATTAAGATATAATAAATAATTTTCGATAAAATATTTAAAGAATATTTATAATAATAATAAATTATTATAATAAAAAAGAGTTTATTAATATATATTAACATATATAATAATGTAATAATAACCTACCTAAAAGATAAGAAATAAACAAAATTTAAATATTAAAAATTTTTTAAAAAGATTTGATACGAAATATATATAAATATTAATTATATAAATATCTAGAGATTTATAAAACCTTAAATCGTTTATAACGGATATAGTACTTTTTTAAAATAAAATTAACCGTATAAAAGATAATACGATAATACAACATTTACGCCAAAATAAAAATACGATGATATAAGCTTTACGGAAAGTTATAACCATTATTAATTATAAAGCGATTATAGGATTTTATTATATTTAATTTTATTACTAAATTCCTTATATTAAAAAATCCAGCCATAAAAGTATATTATATTAGCATTTTCGTAATCGTTAATCGATTTACGAAATTTTTTTTTCTTACCTTATAACGAAAATACCGATATAAAACAACTTATATACGTTTTCCTTCGATATATTTTAAGCATTTACGGACATTTAACGGAAATTATATTAAATAAAGGCATAATCTTTACTTTAAAATTCTGGCAAGGTTTAAGAACTGAATTTAGATTAAATTATAAATTATTTAACGTATTTAAACCATAAATAAACGGATAAACGGAAAAAATTAACCAAACGTTAAAAATGTATTTACGATATTACGTTAATTATAAATAAAATAATTAAATCAAAAAGTTACTAGTTATATAACTAACTTATAATACCAGTTATTACGAAAATATTAAAACGATTTTAATAATTATTAATTTTAATTTTATACTAAAAGTTTATAAAAATTTATATAAAAAATTAACTAACGTTAAAGTAATTTTAAGATTAAAATAATTAAATAATTATGTACCGAAATAAAAATAAAATTTAAATTTGTATATAACTAAATAAATAAATATTATAATTAAAAAAAGTTAAAAAAATTAACCTTTTCGAAAAGAAAATTTATTTAATTATTAAAAACATTTAAACTAAAAACGTTAATAAAAAACTTAATTTTAAATATATTAATCCATATAAAATTATTAAAAGAATTTCAAAAGTAATTATAAATTAAAATTATTACCAAAAATTAAATTCTATTTAATTTTTATATATTTTTATTCGAATTAATAACGGATACGATTAAAATTAATATAAAGCGAAAAAAAGAGTTATAAAAAACGTACCAGTTTACGAAGTAAAGAAAATATTAAATATACGAAAATAAAATAAATTTATTTAATACTTAATTAAATAAAAAGATTACCTAAATTCCAAAAATACTTAAAAATCCGCAAAAAATCTTACGAACGTTTAACGCCTTTTAAAAAAACTTTTATTAATAACGTCGAAGCCGTTAAGGTTAAAATACTAGTTTACGTTACCTAACGATACCTAATCCGTTTTTTTAATATCAGATTAATTAACAAAACAAATAACTTACGTAGATATAACTATCTCGGCTTTTAATTACCTTTGCTCCCGTTTTAAACGTTTAAATTTTTCCATCGCCTTCGTACCTTAAATTCTTTAACGTAATATTTCGATTTTCTACTGTCGTAATAATTTTTTTTAATTCTATAACCGGGTTAAACGACCAAATAATCTATTAAAATATTGTTAAACTTTAAATAATTCCTTTTCGTTAAAATACTTTTAAAGCTTTAATTAATTATTTTTATTTATTAATTTTCGATATTTTAATTCGGAAAGATTAAAAAAATAAAAAAAAATATATATTTAATATAATAAAAGCATTTTCTAAAATTAAAATAAATTTTTTAAACTTCGTTTTTAAACTTATAACGAAAACTAAAAAAATTAAAAAATATATTAAAATTAAAACGGTCGATTTATTTTAATAAAATTAAAACGTTATTACGTTTATAACAAAATCGTTACTTTTTAATTTAATTAAATATAATAATTAGATTATAAAATAAAATAATAAAAAAGAAAAAAGGTTACTTATTAAACGATACGATAAATAAATGAATTTTTAAAGGCAAAAATTTAAAGAAAAAATCGTATTATAATTCAAAAACTTGGCCTATTATTAAACGGTTGGAAAATATATAAACATTTCCGATAAAAGGTTTTAACTTACGTAACCGGCTCGATAAATTTAAAAAAAAAAGATTTAACGTTTCGAATTAATCGAGTCAAAAAAATAATTTAACGGGTTCGATAAATTTAATAAAACTTAATTATTATAAATAAATCAAGCTAGTTCGAATATATCGAACCAAGATAAATATATATACGCTTATTATTTCCATAGCTTAAATAATACCAGCTTGCAATTATAATTTGATTACCTAGATTACCTACGGTTATCTGCTATTATTAAACGTAATTATTATCTTATTCCTCAGATTTTCACGATACCATTGCCAACATAAACCGTACGACTAGGTTTAATAGTTGGTTAAGCCCATAGCCGTTACAGAAAGTAGTTATTAATCGTTATATTCGCTTGCCGCAACCGTTAAGTTCGAAAGGCTTTAAAGGGTTTAGGTAGCTAGGCGATTTTGTTATATAATATATCCCGTTAAAAACTATTATTATTTGTTAACTTGAAACTTATTAATTATTATACCTAAAAGCTTTTCTCGAAATAATTATATATAATATTTATATTATTATTATTACCGTTATTCCGGCGCTTTGAAAACCTAGTTTCCGAAGCTTTTAAAGGTTAGCCTGCTTCGCATTATTTTTTAACGTTTTCGAATCCCGTATCCGTCACGTTTTTTTTTTTTTATAAAGTTCGTAATATAACTTAATCGAAAACGTTTTATATATAACATCGTATCGATTAATATCGTTATATTAACGAACGAATTGTTAAGGTATTATATTATAATACCAAATACCGTTTTTAATTTAATATATTTAAGGTTTAACGCTTTTATAATTTAAATAACTTTTACCTTTCCTATATTTAAACGTATTTAATAAAACTTTATAAACTTTAAAACGTTTATCGAATTTAATTTATATATTAGAAATAAGTATAAATAAATATTTCGTAATAAATTTTTAACCTATTTTAGGTATTATTAAAAAAAGGTTTTTAAGGAAAAAAGTTATAGGCGTAAATAATTTTATAACGTTACGGTTTTGTAAAGTTTTAATAAAAAAATTATTATTAACGCGGGTTAATTATTATAAAATATAATTATTAAAAAGTAACGACCGTTAACGTTACAAAAAATTTTTTTTGGTTTATTATATTATTTAAAAATTCGAAAACAGGGTTGGATTAAGGTTAAAATTTTTAATTAAAAGTTAAAGTTATATATAAAATTTAAAAAACCGTTTTTTTTGTTACGTTTCGTAATATTAATAATAATTTTAATAAATTTATTAATTTCAAAAACATCCTATAATAACGTTTTAAAAAATTATAATATAATTTTATAATTAAATTCGTAACGTTTCGTAAATTTTTTTGTTTTAACGAACGTATATCGAAAGTTATATTTATATTTACTTTATAATTTTTTGTTAATATAATTAATAATACGTTAATTAATAAAATTAAATAAATTTTTTTTATCTTTAAATATTTTCGTATATTTATTATTAATATATTATTTAAATTATTATAAATAAATAATTTAAATAATATTTTAAATTTTGTTAAGTTATTTTTTCGAAAATTTGCCGTTAATAATAACCTTAATAATATTAAAAAATTACGTACGTATATTTAAAGGTTTCGGTTCGAAAATATTAACCGAAATATTTTTATTTAAAATAACTTCGTTTTTAAAAATAATTTCGAAAAAAATAATTTTAAAAAATTTATTTTACATATTTTCGTTTTCGTTTTCGTTTTCGGAAAGTTCGTTTCGAATAATTTTATTTTCGTTTTCGTTTTTATTTTCGTTTTCGTTTTCGTTTTCGTTAAGTTCGGTTTAAATAATTTTATTTTTTTCGGAAAGCTTATTATTTATAACTTTAAAAATGTTTTTTTTTATATCCGTAATAACTTTAATTTTGGATTTTTTTAAAAATTTTAACTTTAAAAAAAATTATTTATTATTTACTTTTTTTTTTATTTTTCGGAATAATTTTCGTAATAATTAATCGCTTAATAATAATTATTCCGTTATTATTATTATTCCGGGTTTTAAAAAAAATAATTTAATATTTTTCGATAACGTTAACCGTTTTTATAAACGGTTTACGAATCCTTTTCGGAATTATCGTAAAATTAACCCGGGGAAATATTTCGAAATATTCGTTCGTAATTTCGTTAATTCGGATTAATTTTTAAAAAAATGCGTACGGTTAAATAGTTTAAAAGGGATTCGGTTAGGTTGGCCGAGTTTATATAATACGGAACGTAAAGTAAAAGCTAAAATTATTAAAAAAGTTATTAATAATAAAATTACGTATAAAAAATAATCGCGAGAGCTTTATTTGTTATTATTATGGCGGCTATTATATTGCTGCCGAAGGTTTATACGCGTTATGAAAAGGCTCATACAAAAAAAGGTGTATGATTCAGAAGCTAAATGGGGCGGGGACACTCTGATTCGAAACGACAGTAGCAATAGGGCTGTGCTGTGGCAAGGCCGCATAGGGGGCTTCCGCGTACTCCACGGCTTATTATTGGACACAGCAACCACTAGTCTTAGTATCAAATTTGCGAGACCACAAACCGTATCTTAAAGGATGCTGGGCAATCTCACCTTACCATTACGTGGAGCTATTTGGAAGATATATAATGCATCCGGACTAGGTCTTCTGAGCTTTTGATTTCTACATGGTCCAGATTTTCATGCTCATCCGCTATAGCAACTTTCGTTTTCAATGGCATTAAAAGCTTCAGTCCAACTGGCCATAGCCTTTCGCTGGTTTCTGACTGCAGCCGGCTCGGGTCCAGCCGGCAACAACTCATGCTCCCCAAGTTCATTCGAGTTTCCTGAGATTTTTGGCATCACTCCCATCAACATAAGCGCCATCCCTACGTTCGACTACACTGGGGATTCTTTGTCGCCTGGAAGCAATGGCCTGAAAAGTTACACAATCAACTTCTGCAACGTCACTGCCACCTACACTCATTCCGGCTGGAACGACACGATCAACGTCAACGCTTGGCTCCCATTGACATCCTCGTGGAATGGTCGGCTTCAAGCACTTGGAGGCGGGGGATATAGCGCCAGCTTTGGACCACTGTACATGATTCAAGCAGTAGCGAACGGATACGTCGCCCTTGATACCGATGCTGGCCATGCCAAAGGGCAGGTTCAGGCGCTAAGTCCAAAAGAATGGGCGTTAACAAGTCGAGGAAACGTCAATCTATATCTCGTGGAGAATTGGGGTTATCGATCTCTACATGAGATGGCAGTCATTGGAAAAACCATCATCAAGAATTACTACAAGACAGCTCCAGAGTACTCCTATTTCACTGGCTGCTCAGGTGGTGGCCGTCAGGCTCTCATGATCGCGGAGAGGTATGCTGAAGATTTCGATGGCGTGCTAGCAGTAGCTCCTGCCATTAATATGGAAAATTTTATTCCAGCGGCTTTTTGGGCGACCCAAGTTATGAATGACTTGGGAGTTTACCCCTCCCCCTGCGAACTCGATGCGTTTTCCCAGGCTGCGATTGACGCATGCGACGCTCTGGATGGTCTAAGAGATGGCATAATATCGCTACCCGATCGTTGTCATTTTGATCCACATACCGTTGTCGGCCAAAATTTTGACTGCAACGGTACCACACGACAATACAGCGAAGCTGGTGCCACCATCGTCCAGGCGGCATGGACTGGGCCCCGAAGCACAGATGGGAAGGTCGGCTGGTTTGGATTGAATAAAGACGCCTCCCTGACTAGCACATATATCACCACGCAGTGCGCGTCTAACGGTACATGCTCGGCACAGCCAAGTCATCTGCTAAGCGGTTGGATACGATATCTTCTTGCAAAAGATCCTGATTGGGATGCAACCAACATGACCAAAGCAGGACTTCTCGAGTTTCTTCAGCAGTCTGAGCGAGACTACAGCGTTGCCATTTCTGCCGCCGATCCCGACCTCTCCAAGTTTCGAGCAGCAGGTGGTAAGATGATATCCTGGCACGGGCTTGCCGATGAGGCCATACCACCAAACGGGACGATTGCCTACTACCAGCAAGTATTGGAGAGGGATCCTTACGCGGATGAATTTTTCCGATTCTTTGAAGCTCCAGGCGTGGGGCATTGCGTTGGTGGAGTGGGAGCGGCTCCAGAGGGCGCCTTCAGCCAGCTAGTTACCTGGGTTGAAGATGGAGTGGCACCCGACCGATTGGCGGCCGTGGACTCTGCTGGTAGAAAAACGAGCCTCTGCCCTTTCCCCCTTCGGCAGTCATATCTTGGTGTGAATAACACCGATGCTGCCGCTTCCGGCTGTAGTCTCTTAGCGGACTGTGGAACTCCTGCGAATCAACTGCTTTTCTACTGATCCTGGCGAAGCCACGGTTCCTAGTAAGGTTCTAGCATGGGATCGTTCGACTTAAAAGGCAATTCTATGTCATTTATATTCCTACAAATAGTTTGTCAAATCCTTTATCTAGATGGCCGAAAAAATTCTTCGTAACAAACTGTTGTGCGGTAGACCATAGCAAGTTTTCGCAAATCGATGCTCATTCATATTTTCACAAAGACCTGGGGCCGAACGTACCAAAAATATGAACCGGGAAACTTTTTCTGGGAGTTGCTGCAGGCTGCGCCCAGAGATCGAAGCAACTCCACCGAAGTCCACGGATTGCACGGTGGATTGCGCAATTGCCAAGCCCACGCCACCCATTTATCCCTTCCTAAAATGAACGTCCATCCATAATAAGTAATCCTTATAACGGAATAAGTCCCGCTATTAATAAAGCCTTATTATATAAATAATAAGATTAATAAGTAATTATTTATACTATTATATAAAAGATTTTATTTATTTCGAAAACGTTTAATATTTTAACTTATTAGTTTTTTATAACTTTTAACTTATTTATTATATAATAATAAAAAGAATAAAAATTTTAAACTTTTGCGGTTATTTTAAAAGCGAGTTCAACTTGACGAAATAATTTAATAGTTAAATATAAGGCATATATTAAAAAGTATAATATTTTTATAATAACTTAATTCTTTTAATAATATATAATAATTACGATAATAAAAATAATATTATTATAAAGCTCTCGATTAAAATAGTTTAACAGTCTAATCTTTTTTTTTCTTTTTTTTTTTCACAATTATATTTAAATTTAATTTCCAATGTACAATTAAGTTTAAATAACGTGCTACATTATTCAACGTTTTACACCAGTAAGCGGACCAATTTTACGAACATCTTAATTACTTATTTTTAATTACCTATTTCTTAAACCTTAATAATAGAATTAACTTATTATATAAAGAAAATAAACTTAATTATTAAGGTTAAAAAACGAAGTTCGAAACTTAATTATATAAAACTTAATTTTATATATAAAATTACTTTAACGCATTTAAAGGCTTAATATTACGATAAATACGTCCGAACCGATATTATCTCTTTTTTATAAAAATTAACGGCAACTGAAAAGGATATCGATTATTAACCGCATTTTTAACCTAAATACGGAGATGCTTTTTAACCCGTTTTAATATATAAAAAATAGCGCGATTTTCTAACTTACTTAAGACGTTATAAAACTCGTTACAATTAAATGGACGTTGAAATTAATTAAAGAGTAAAAGTTTTTTAACCGCGTTTAAATCGAAAAATTAATTATTAATAAGCTTTTATTAAGAATTTGAAAGCTTTTAATAAATAATTCAAATTTCTTTGAGTTATTATTATATAGAAAAGTATCGTAAAAAGGTTATTAATAACTTAAATAGAACAGTTTTTATAATAACAGAGATGATAGTAATTAATATCGAAAAATGTAGAAAGTTTAAATAGACGTAATAAAGAAGTAAGAAATAGGACATAATCATTTATGTTATTAATATTTAAAATTAAGTTATACCGTTATTTATTTTCATAGCAAAAAAGAATTATTTTAAGTTTTTAAAATTATAATAATTTATTATTAATTATTTGAATTAGATATTATATTAAATAATAAGAATTAAATTATAAAGAAGTTAAGTTTAAAACAGAATTAACATTTTATTGAATATAGTCGAAAGTATACAAAAAATTTAAAACATTTCTTTATCTTTAACGATTATAAAAGTTATTATTTATTAAAATTCGAAAAATATTGGGCGAATTACGATATTATTACCCTTTATATAGCCGTATATTGTTCTTATCGTTTTTAACTTTCATGTAAATTTTTTTAAAACGCATTTATTCGTTATATATCGAAAGTTCATTACGATATTATTATGTCTATATTACCAAAAAAATATTGCTAGCTTTTATTAGGTGCTTAAAGCTACTTTAATGTCCGATAATATTAAATTTAAATTTACGAAAACAGACCTTGTTTTATTCGATCTTAATAACACTTTTTCCGAATGCGAAATTCTTTTCAATAATATTTACGTTGATTATTTTCCCGTTAACCTTCGCCGGTTCTAGTTATTTTTTGCTTACAAAGAGTTTCAAAAATATTTATTAAATAATAAATAAAGACGTTATTAATAAAAAGAATTAAAAATTATTAAAGTAATTCGCTAATAAAAATGGTTAAAGCGGCTAATCTTGTAATAAAAAGTAACTTATTATTTTTATACGAAATTGTTTTTTTTTTTTTTTTTTTTTTTTTTTTTTTTTTT
>QJOA01002295.1:0-145303 GCA_004155915.1 Monosporascus sp. CRB-9-2
TTACATAAATATTTATGCCGATAACGTATTAATTTATTTCGGCTTTTAAAAGAATATTAAAAATATTATAAAGAAATTATTTACCGGTTGTATAAAGTTAACCTTTAAAAAATATCAAAAAGATTCCAGTTTAACGTTAAAAAAGTAAATTATTCCGGTATTATGATAAAATAAACGTAAATATTTTTATAAATTTAACTAAAATTAAAATAATTTAAAAATAAAGATTTAAAAATTTTAATAACTACATTATAATTCGTTTATTTATAAAATTTTAATTTTTGTTTTTTTTAAACTTAATTAACCGATTAAAATAAAGATAAACATATCCTATAACATAATTAAAAATATTATTTGCTAATAATAAAAAAATAATAAATAAAAATTTATAAAATATTTTTCGAAAATTATAACTTTAATAAGAAAAATGTATTTTATTTAAAACTGAAAGTTATTTTTTATAATCTAAACTTTCGAACATTATTAATTTAAATTTTAAAAATAAAAGTTTTTTACTATAAATAATTATTAAACTATATTATATTTTATGAAAAAATACATTTTTTTATATTAAAACTAATAAATTAACTTTCTAATATCGACTTAAAACAAAAATATTACCGTAAATATTTTATTACAAAAAATTATTAATTTATTTATAGATAAAACCCGGAAAAAAAATTAAGCTTTAATTTCGCTAAAAGAATTAAACTTTATTATTATTATTATTAACAAAATGCCAATTAAAATACATATTAAAATATTTTGCAAAATGCCAACTTAATTAATTTTATTTATTACAAAAATAAGGCGTAAAATTTAAGCAAAAAAGATAAAAAATTAATAATATCCAGAAAAATAATTAATAACCGTATTTTCCTTTATACCGTACTTATTTGCAAAATTTACGTCTTTAAAATATTTACGTATTTTAACCAAAATAAAATAATTAAAATATTAATATAAAAGTATATTTAATTCCGACTTTAACAAAATATTTAATAATATATCCGGAACTATTATAATTACCGTTAAAACAAAACGCCTTAAAATAAAACCTTAAAATTCCTTTACTATTTTCTTATTCCGAATAATATTTAAAACTATATTATTATTAACGGAGAAAATATGCCGAAAAACCGTTATAATTATAATTATATATAAATATTTATTAATAAGCTTAATAAAACTATAATAACCTTATTAAAAAAATTAATATTATTAAATTTTTAATTAACCGATATTATCGAAATTTATATTATTTTTTTAAAATACCCGTTATTTAAATTAATAATGATATAAATTTTTTTTTAATTTTTAGTTAAATTAAACAAACTTATTAATATAAAAGACTATTACGGAAACGTTTTATATTTATAAACTTAAAATATTATCAAATTTACGAATTAAAAACTAAATTAATATTTAGAATTTTATATTAATAAATATTTAAAGGATTAAAATATATATATTAGTATTACATTTCGCCCATAATTTATTATAATATTTATTAATTAATTTTATTTTATTAAAAATTATATTAAATAAAAATATCCAAAATTTATTTTTATTAAATTTAAATATAATAAAAATAAGAACCGAATTAATTTAATAAATATTAATAATGATTAAGTAAATCGAAAACGTTTAAATATTTATAAAAAAGTGTTACGTTAAAAACGTAAAAACGTAAAAAAAATATAAATTAATAAAAAGCGTTATTTGATTAATTTTAAGATCGACAACAAAATTTTCTTCCGTAAAAAGATTTTTATTAAATAAATATTAATTATTTATTTAAATTTATAATATATAAAACTTTTAAAAGTTTTAAAAATATATAAATATAATTCTATTTTTAATTTGCTGCCAAATTATAAAATAATTAACTTATTTTATGCCGATCGGTTATATAAAATTAATAATAATTTATTACCTTAATAAACCCAAATATTACCGTTATTTAGAAAAAATTAACGGTAAACCAAAATTTAAAATAAAATAAATCGAATAATTAAAATTTAATAAATATTATAAAAAGTTATAATATTTTATAACTAATTTTAAAAACGCCCTAATCGTAATAAAACGGTTTTATATAAAATATTTTAAAATATTTAAATTACCGATTTATTTATAAAAATAAATATACGTAACGGTTATTAATAAAATTAATAAAAACCACCCTAATAATAATAAGGCCGTAAAAGCAAAAACCGGATTAATAAAAAAACGGTACTTATAATTAACAAAAACTTGCACATTCTTTTTAATCGTATACAAATTTCTGGAAAGGGGTAATATAATGGCAACCACCAGGATCAAACCGTAAAGCTAGCAACCGTTACATAAGGCTGATAGTTGCTACATAAACTAGCCACCTGCCATACAAAAAGTAAAGATATTTATAAATCTTTACGCATTTTACGGTCTACCTTTTTTTCCTTCTTCTTTTCAGCTTAAAATCTTCGTTTATAACGCCAATAAACTAGCTACCATGCTACATCAATGCTGGCCGTAACATTAATTATTATATTAATTATAAAATCCTTTAACCGCGTCGGTTAGGGTTTATATTAATGGATGTGGCTGGTATAGTCCCCATCCTGCGCCATAGGTAATCTCCGTGGCGTCCTGTCCATCTTAGAACCCCTAATATCTAACAAGTTATGAGCCACCCTATTCCGGCTATATTTTATTTTTCCTAGGCACTTTGACAGCTGTCAGCTTCCTAGTATTCTATATATTACTTACCTATACCACCTTAATTCCTGCACCCAGCTGATATACCTGATTTTGTAAGTATTTTGTAACGTTTTTAATTAATATTAACATTGTAACAATATAATTATTGTACTTTAATATTAAAAAAATGCGACGTATAATAATAATATAAAAAAAAAGCTTTTTAAAGCTGCCGAAAAGAAGCCCGCTTTTAAGGTCCCGGTTACTGTTTAAGCCGCTTTTAAGAGGTAACGGAAGGTATATTATAATATATTTAGTAACAAAAAGACGTTTCCATAAAAGGGAAACCGTAAGTAGGTAGGTAAAACTGTATTGTTATTATTATATTATTTTTGCAGCCTGGTACAGACCCAGTTGCAAGTAGTTAAGATTAAAAAAATTAATGTTAAAAAGTATCGATTTGATTAGATATCGTACCTAAAACCTTGGTTTTTTAATGTAGGGTAATATAGATGGGTCTTATACAACTTACAAGGAAGTAGGCAGCTGCCAAGGGTGGCAGGAAAAATAAAATATAGCCGGAATAGGGTGGCTCTTAGTTATGCAGGACCCCATCAGCTCCAAGCCTGCAGGAGTACTTAAGGGGGTGCCAACGGGAATTGGTCAGAGTATCATTCTATGCAACACTATGCTAATAATTCCACAACATACACGTCAGGACAGCTTTAGGTAGCCAGCTCTTATCAGCCAATTAGCCAACCGCCAGGAATTTGTTCCAGTAGTCTAGGTTGACTTTCCTTTGTCCAAAAATTTTCTCCATCCCGCCTCTCCCCTTTATCTTAATCTTTCCACGGCTAATCTGCGTTGCCAGAGCTACACCATCATGGACATCACTGGGTTTGCGTTAGTCACCGGGGGAGGTAAGCTGATACTCCTTATACCGCTTGATGGCTGAAGTGTTGTAGTTGCTAAGATCCCCCAAGGTAGTGGAATTGGAAGCGCAACCTGTAAGGCTCTTGCCAGAGCAGGTGCTCGAGGTATCGTCATAGCGGATCTCAATCTAGAGGCTGCTGAAAAGACGGCTTCCGAGGCTCAGACAGTCGCTACCAATCCTGTCTTTCAAGCCCTGACAGTGCATCTTGACGTGACGGTGGAAGAGTCAGTAATTAAAGCATGCAATTACCTATATGGTGGAATCATTTGGACGTGTTGACTACTGCGCTCATTGTGCCGGTGTAAGTGCAATCCATCATACAGGGTCATTTGGTTCACAGACGGGAGCTGTATGCATAAGGAGTTCACCCCCTAGGCTAAATTTCCCGCTCAGTTCAACGTACTCACCGACGTTTGATTTATATCGCAGATCCCTGGTGGGACATTTGATGAACTCTCAGCCGCTGACTTCACTGACTTCAAACACCTTCTTGAAGTGAATGTCCACGGAACTTTCCTCGTCACCAGTCACGTTTTGGCCACGATGAGAACGCAAGAGCCTAAGCAGCTACATTCTACCTCGCCCGAGCGTGGCACAACCCGCGGGTCGATTGTAAACATGGCCTCACTTTTGTCCTATAAGGCATTGCCTGGCATGGTCCAATACGTTGCATCAAAGCATGCAGTGATGGGTATCAGCCAAACCGCAGGTAAGTGTAATAGTCGCACAGGAATTCCCAGATTCTAATGTGGATCTTCATAGCGCTCGAGAATGTGAGCCATGGCATCCGCGTGAACTGCGTCTGCCCATCTTATGTAGATACCCCGATGGTGCGGACGGCAACTGAAGTTGTGCCGAGGCTAGAGCAAACCATCTTGTCTGGAATACCGATGGGGCGCCTAGCGACGGCAGAAGAGATCGCCGATATGGCGCTTTTCTTATGCAGCCCAATGTCCAGCTACATGACTGGGTGCGGACTGATTGCTGACGGGGGGATGAACTTATTCTTCGGGAGTCGATGAGTAGTCGGACCCAGCTGGGAACTAAATCCTTCAGCTAAGCTTCAGCTTCGCTAAGGTAACCACTAGTGAAGATTGTTTCTAGCATTTCCAGGACAACTTTTTCGGTGTTACAGTTGCTTTTGTGTAGATACAAAAATGCTTCGTTACCCTCCTTTTTTATTGAGACTAAGCAAGAGGAACAGCACATTTTTATGCACTTATCGTGTTTCTTGGCTGCATCGACGGAACGTATCGATCTTCTTGAAGTTGAAGGCATATTGAATCAATTAAGATAGTGGCTGGGTCCCTTTGCCAGATTGACCGATCCGGCCATAGGCTCAGAATTGTTATGTTACGTAACCAATTATCCCCCCTCATCGTGGATAGAGACCCTGATCGCAGCCCAGGGAAATATCGTTAGCATCCTGATTCCGGCAAAAGATAAAACCCCTTTCTACCAATTCTTAGCCAGCTACCTATATCTTTATAATCCCACCTGCTACCACACATAAATATGAGCCCTGGCAATCGTCCCATTGCCTTAACCAAGAAGATAACTGATACGATATGTACTTAGGCTCGGCTAGCATATATAATCTGTGCAGCCTGCTCTGCCATAGCGAATGCTGCAACCTGCAAGTGACCAGTGATGGGAACCGGGAATACTGAGGTATCGACGATACGCAGGTTTTCGACACCCTTGACCTTCAGATCAGAGTCGGCCACAGCGCCCATGGCCAGAGTTCCCATTGGATGGTAAGTTGAGCTAGCATTGAGAAGGGGTCAGCAAGAGAAGTAATATAGGTGGATAGGGGCAGGGCGTTCTTACCCCATCGCAGCGCGCAGGCGAGCGTCGATATACTCATCCGTGGAATTCACAGAGAGCACTTCGTCGAAGCCAGGAGCCCCGGCTTCCCCATCGAGAATCTCGCGGCCGATTACGGTCGCATCGCTTCCGAGATACTTTACCTGCAGTTTCAGGCCCTTGCGCGCCACATAGCGATCAACCGCGCTCCCTAGATAATTGGGATCTATGAGCGGTGCGTCCCTGATATCGGCCGACGACAGCTTAACCGAGCCGCGCGAGGTCGGTAGCAGTGTAATAAGTACCGATGTAATCAGGGAGCCGTCTGGAGCCGCAGCATATATAAGCATATGCTCGGTAAAGGTACGCTTATTTGCAAGTAAGGGATGGGTGGCCGGATCGGGAGTGGCGCCTTCGTCTTCTGCGATAGCAGCTATAAGGCCGTTCTTTGACACATCAGTGGACACTATGAAGTCGCCCGGTGTACCGTAGCCGTATTGGGGCTTGTTGAAGAGCGGATTGCCCGAGCCAAGAGCCCACCCAGCAGAGGGGTCCTTTACCTTCCATGCATGATAGAGGATGCCGTGATCTGACAGGTTCCTGCCAACACCGGGCTGGTCTAACAATACTGGAATGTCGAACTTGGCGAGCTCTTCGGCGGGCCCTATGCCTGACAACATGAGTACCTGCGGCGAGCGGATTGCCCCGGCCGATAAGATGGTTTGGCGCCCACGGACCTCAACACCGCCAGCCAACTTGATGCCAACCGCGGAGAGTCCGGTACCATGAGGAATCTTCTCAATCATCACTTTCTCGACTAGGGTGTCTGTTAGGACGGTGGCACCCTTCAATGGGTACACTGCAGCAGCTATCTCGCGTCGACCACCGTTTTTGTT
Organism: Monosporascus sp. CRB-9-2; assembly: GCA_004155915.1. Classification (NCBI taxonomy): domain Eukaryota; kingdom Fungi; phylum Ascomycota; class Sordariomycetes; order Xylariales; genus Monosporascus; species Monosporascus sp. CRB-9-2. Next base: position 6,322 of record QJOA01002295.1, read on the forward strand.
CTCTTGGAGGTCGCCGACGCCGAGCGGATTGCCTGCATTGCCGTCGAAACCTGGAAGAGCCTCAATTCCGAGTTCGGCCCATGCGCGCAAAACACGATCGCGCAAAGGGAACTCCCGGTTCGTCGATGTAACGGACTGGATAGGCAAAGGCCCACAATGTCCGTGCTGGTCCCTGTTAATAACCTCACTCCAGAAGCTCTCTGACTTTCTCATGAATGGAAGAAGCCCATCATAGCTCCACCGTGAGTCGTTCACAGTTGAGCCCCAGAGGTCGTAGTCGAACTTGTCACCCCGAATCCATGCGCCTACTCGATTGTATAACTAGTCAGCCAGCTTTATCATAATATCTACAACGCTCAACATGACATACCAGAGTTGATGACCGTACCGCCGCCCAGGGCTTTGCCGCTCGGTAGATCAATGCTGCGATTGTCAAGGTTAGATTGCTTGACTGTCTTGTACTTCCAGTCGAAGTCGCCGCCGATCAGGTTGGTTGAGTTCGGCCAGACGATATCAGGACGATCGTTGGCATTAGGACCGGCTTCGACAACGAGGATTTTGAGTTTCGAATCGAACTCTAAGAGCCTATGAGAAACTACGGATGCACAAAGACCACCACCAACTAGGATATAGTCCCAGGGCGTCGTCGAAATGAGCGAAAGATTCATGACACTGTTGCTAGATTTCGGGTTTCAAGGTGGAAGCAGGATGAGAGATTGGGGTTGGGAGCTTGAGGTGCATATGACAGGGAATGTTGTGTTGTTGCGAAGAAAGGATATCTTTATTCCTGTCCCCGCCTAGCCTCGCTTTTAAACTAACGAGCTTTGTACTAACCGGACTCCTTAGCATTGTTACAAAAAGACTTTTACGCGGATGTTGCGTTGCGTTATTACCCTCTGGGCGAGGCTCCGCTGTTACAAGGATGCCGCATATGCGGGTTATGCACGCATATCACACCGTAGAATTCCGGCCGCAGGGTTTGCATGACACGGTGGGCGTACGGCTGCAATATTACGATCGCTCTGAAGCATATGTATCCTGTGACAAGATACTTACTCATAGAGCCTCGCCATAAAACATGCGCTTACTCTCTCTCTCAATCCGCTTCCCCCACCGCGGTCCATGTCCTGCTCCAGGTGTTCGCTATGGATGGTCTCGTCGAAGCAAACGTCCCGCCCTTGACTTCAAGCGGCCGATCAATGATTGCCATCACCATTCTCATGTTTACGCTGGCATCGATATGGGTCCTCATGCGAGTATGGGCGCGGCGATCCCGACGATTGTCGCCATTCTTCTCGGAAGATATTCTCTGCTATCTTGCGCTGGTCAGCACCCAATTATTCTTACAATTTCACAACGGCTAACAGGAGTAGCTATCTTACTCTGGTGCATGTATAAATTATATCTCCAGTCAGTTCCCCATTTGAAATACGGAAGCTCTCTGTTCTAACCATCGCCTTAAGTGTCTATCATCGGCGGTTTTGGTTACCACATAACACAGCTCCAACCGTATCACATCGAACGCTTCTCTAAGACCATCTTCATTGCTCAGGTCATGTATGCGCTAGTCCTTGGGTTCACCAAGCTCAGTATCGCCGCCAATTTCAGGAGGGTCTTCTTCACACGTCGATTTCGTATGGGGGCCCACTTAGCTATGGCCTGCTCTGTTGCGTGGATGATACAGACAATTCTCATAGGCCTTCTGATATGCCAGCCAATCGAACTGAATTGGGATCCCAATGCGCGCGGGAGTTGTGGCAATCAGACGCTGGCTTTTACTTCTGTCTCTATCGTGGATATGGTCACAGACTTGCTTCTACTGTTGCTTCCCATCAAATCATTAATGAAGCTACAGATAAAAAGGGCCCATAAAATTGCGCTCGCAGCTATCTTTAGTGGCGGTTTCATGTAAGCACCCCTTTCTCGAGCCCCAGGGTAGATTCCAGTGAGGTCTGTGCTTACCATTCCTCCGTGTATCCACATAGCACTCTGATTGTCACTGCTATTCGACTGTATTTAATCTATAATATTGACTTCACAGATTTGAGTTTCTCCGTCGTCAGCTCAAACTATTTGACTGTCATACAGCCGGGCATTGCTATCATGGTGGCTTGCAGCCCACTCCTAAAGCCAGTTATGGACCGAATCCTCGGCTCGTCCTTCGACACCAAACAACGAGTCTCAGGGGGTGGCACTGGTCAAGAAGGCAGGGTTCGTACCCACTCGGCTATTCGCAACCTCAAGTTTGGTCGACACCCCGCGCTAGCTTTCTCGTCTCTATCTCCCTCCGGTTTCGATCGCATGTCCGACAGTGAGCAGCATTTGCCCGTTGAACTCGGCTTTATGGGTAGGAATGAGGTGTATGTTTTGGCACAGGGGGGTGATACTTGGGGTGGTAACTCAGTGTCCGGCGTTGGCACGCATGGTGGAATTGTCGTGACTCATCAGACAGTTGTAGCAGGTGGCTTGTAGGACAGTATTACTCATTGGACAGTGGTTCTTTTCTCTGAAGATCTGTAGTATCTGAAATATAACTTGCTCTAGGTGTTGCCCCTATTGCAGAACCGGGGAGCCATCTTCCGCAGCATTTGAACCACTCTGATTTGGATATTCCTTACTAGGCCGAGGTTAGTGGTGATACAGACCATGGATGCGGATGCATGGAAGGCTCTGGAACGTGATGGTATATCTATACAAGGCGGTTTCAGGTCTTCAGTCCTTAGCTTAACTCTTTATCCAATTCGAATATATTCATTGCACACTCTAGTCACCTTCAACCCATCCTAGTGGTGGTATTGAAACAATTACCTCAAGATTCTCAGAAAGTGATTGACCCAAAGAAAGCTTTAACAATTCATTCCCACGAATGGTCCTGCGTCCATATATTTACAGTTGTATAGAACAATTGTGCTGCAGGAATGGCCTGTGCCGAGAGCTGGTCGGCTGGCCTAGGCCCCCCCGCATAATCGGGGAATGGCTAGCACGGTTCCCTCACGGCATGAGAAGACACCCAAAGACACTAACAATTACATACACTCTGGGGGATTACGAGTGACCCAAGTTTGTGGCAAGGTGAGCCAGAAAATGTCGTATATATTGACTTAAAATAATTTATAAATGGCGGCTCTTCTTCATCAGCCGATAAGTGATGTCACTTAGTGTCAGACCTTACTGAAGTTTAACACCACAGCTTAGTTAGCTTTGCTACTAGTGGGATACGTTGTCTCGAATCCCCGATATCGCTTTCACTTGACAATTTATCCTTCTTCAGTCATATATGCTTCAGTGTGTGATATCAGGGTATCATACTTAGCTATCGGCTGAATCGAAAGAGAAACCAATTGGAAATCTTTGCCAATCTGATAGCACTCATTGCCATACACCCTTTATAGCACCCTCTTTACTCCGGCCATGGCGAACTATTGTAAAAGAACATTTTACAGTGTAACGTGTACTTGACCGTCCGCGGTTTCAGCTTGGAGCTTGTATCTTTTGGACTTCAAGCTGAAGGTATTTAGACCATTGGACCTGGCTGCTCTGGACAACGAGGAGGCTCAAGTAACTTACCTCCATTTTAGGTTGGCCGTACATGCATATTTACAACTCTCGATGAATCTTTGTAGGTCGGCGTGGACATGTCCTGGAAGCGGGTGGCGCTCCAATAGTTCCTTCTCTGCCTCGTCAAATTTTCGGATCGAAGATTTCACCGTGTCAGTTGCCTGGTCGACAGCTGCTTGAACGGACCCTAGTTGCAGGAACAACAATGGGACCAATGAATCGACCTGGCATTGATCCTAGATTGGAGAAAGAAATTAGATTTTGAAGCTTGTGGTCATGGGTATACGGGACCTACAAACTCCTTCTTCATGGAAAATATGTCGTTCGTCCTATAGTTGTTACATATTGGGCACACTTAAACCAAAGGGGTGCACTACATACACTGAGATAATCATGTTGGTCTCGTGCCAAATGACCTGCATAGCGCGGCTACGCATGACTTCATCCGGTATCCGAACTCCGAGGGCATATCTGTCAAGTAATAATTAGACTCAGAAGCCGCACCGCGCGAGATTATGATTCTGGGTGGAGGGCCACTGCCCGCCCCCACCATCCCGAGGCCGATCAAACTGTATCTTACTCGTGAAGAGCCAAACATGGCGCGACTGCGCTTGTCCCCATACGACGTCGTAGGTACTCCTTAGGAGAGGGGAGACGTTGCTCGATTTTAAGCAGCTGTTCCTCCCTGGTATTCTCAATATAGAAACGCAACTCCTGAAGGAACGTGTCCAGTTGTCCTAGCCATATCAGTTCACAGTACCGACGACGAAGGCCAAGTTATCAGTTGAAGAACACCTACTTTTGTTGCAATTTTCCAGGACTGCCTTCCCGATCGGGTTGAAACTGGTGATGAGAGGATTGGTGGATATATGGGAAGGATCAGAGTCCACTGATGATAGACTCGCTTCTATATATGCGAGAGTCTCGTCTCGAAACTTGCATGATGTTTCGAAATCCTCAATCATAGAGGAGAACTCATATGAATCAATTTCTATAGGAGATGTGAGCGACGCCGTGGAGCTACTTTGGATGCATCGCTTTACCATCGTCCCAACAAAAGAGCTAGCCAAATCGTTAACAGACGTCCTGGTGTGCAGACACTAGTCATTATCATACCCAAACCGTAAGGTGCGTCGCAATACGTAGAGCTTCGAATGTAGTCGAGTAGGGCCACCAAGAAGCCCCGATCAAGGCATGTTCGCATGCTTTCATTTTCAGACGTCGTTTCTTCTTTTCCGTCGAAGAGAATATCCTGTCACAGGCCTCAGAAGTTTTGTAGGTAAACGGCGAATGAAGAATTCTTACGATTCAAGGGTCTGCTGAACGTAATCGTGTAGCATCGCAGCTTCAGGGTGGACTCCTGTAGGGTAATGTGCCATGATCTGGTAGAAATCGGGAATGATGACCGATGCCCCTCGCATGGAGTTTATGAGATATTCTCTAACTTCTCCAGAGAGTAGTCTAGTCGAGAAGTCACGACTTGTACCAGCATGGGGCTCAGACGACAGCCTTGAAGCCATACTTGCTAGGCATAGGCTTGGAGATGGGGGAAATTGTTGTCAGTGCATCAAGTTGAACACCAAATTTGAGAACCAAATCTCTGTATATAAGGGAAACATCTCTGTATATTATCGGGCTGGGGCATAGGTACCACGACTAGGTTAGACGACACATATTACCGTACTCGTCGGCCCAGACCGAGAAGGCTACGAATCGTTTGCACATAACCACATATTTCGTTTGTATCATCACCTGCGCCACTCTGACCCCTCTTCTTGAGTCGAATTAATTAACCGAAAATATATTTACACTGTGTAGTGAAACTGCGAACAGCGTGTTGTGAGTGTCAATTGCCATGCCGGAAAGCCCAAGTTGCATGGTTGGCGGAGTTCCTGGGCGGGTTGCTGGGTGGAGGGGGTGGAGGCGCAATCACAGCATGTCTGGCGAGAACAGCAAGGTTCGTAAATCGGTCTTGAGTACCCCCTGCAACCGGAGCAGCGGTGCATGGAGCGCATCCGGTTTATTGACGCCATAACTGTACGAGTAAGGCACAGTCGAGAAAGTTCGGGGACTGGACCGCCTTAGAGGGCAAGTTGCAGTGTTAAGCTAATGGATCTCCTGCATTGCACAGGGACCTCGGAGAGCCTGCTCCCAGAAACTCTCTTCTAGTGACCATTAAGATTTAGGTACCTCGACAAGAGCACCCATACTCTCCATCCTAGTGACCCTGTGATGAACTGGTTAATAATAGCCCTGGTTTGTTGCTGCCGTCAGACGAGGTTGTCATGTATTCGCCAAGCACCGAATAGAATTCCAATTTTTTTTTAAAAAAATTTTGCTTTTAAAAATTAATTATTTATTACGTTTGTTTAGTAAGTAACTTTTCTTATATCAATTTTTCGGTTAGTTTTTAGTTATTATATTTAATCGTATTAAAAAAAAGATTATAAACGTTTTAATAAAAGAACCGAAAAATTTTAATTTTTTATAATTAATAATAAGGTTTTAAGGTTATATTTTTTTAATGTTTTAAAAATAAGGAAAAGTGCGTTATAATAAAAAAGATGATTCGTTATAAAAGTTATATTTTAACAAGACGGAATTGTAATAATTTAGGCGTATTTTTCTTAATTTTTTACGTAATATTATTTAAAACTCGGAACTTTTAAAGCGTAAAGAGTTTTTAGCCGAAAAACGGTTGTTCCGATTATAAAAAATTAAATAAAGTAATTACCCATTTTAAACGGTTACGTTAATAACGAAAACTTTTTCGTATAAAGGTATTAAAGTAGTAAATTACGGGATTTAATTTAAAGACGAATTAAAGAAGTAGAAAAAATTAAAAAGCGAAATAATTACGTAGGCCGCGTAAATTATTTAAATTATAAGGTGGTCAATTAGTTCGGAATTTCAGGAAAATAATTCAAAATTATGAAGTAACGTAATATAGATATTTTTAATTTTAGCTATTTTGGCGTTATTAGTAAAAGTTTTTTAAAAGGCGTTAAGCGTTTGTATGGTTTTTTTTATAAAATTTCAAGTATTTTCTGAATTTAGATAGTTTTTCTTCTTTAAATAAGTATTCAATAAGTTCGTTTTATGTTCGTATATTTAATATTTTTTTATTTTGTAAATTAGTATATTTTTCAAATTTTCTTTTTTCCGTTTTGTATTTATTTAAATCCTATCCGTTATTAATTGAAAGAAAGAAATATAAAAATTTGAATAAAGTTTAATATATAGTAATAATGTTAATTTGCAACTATTTTTTAAATTTTCTTTATTGATTTTTAATTAAGTCGTTTAATTTAGATATTTTTAGTAGTTAAGTAAATAATTTTTCTTTTTAAAAAGTTAATTCTTTTTTTAATTGTTTTTTATTATTATATTTATTTATCTAATTACGTATAAATTTAAGTTTTATTTTTAATTTAGCGTATAATTCTTTAAACTATTATAATGCAAAAATTATTTTAACGTTAGTTAGTTTCTTGTACTAATTCTTATAAATTCTTGATGTAAAATTAAAATTAATAATTATTAGCGTTATTTTAATACTTTCGTAATAATTAATATTGTAAGTTAATTATATAACTAGGAACATTTTCATTTAATTGTTTTATTTGTAATTAATATAATGTCGTAAAGACGTTTTTAACATTTAATTAGGTTTTTATTTATTTATTTATTTATAATTTAAATTAAATTATTAATTTTTATTTAATAGAATTTTAATCGGAAGTTTGTAAATATTTGAAAAGTATTTAAAGAAAATATATATAAGTTATTTTGTATTAATATTTTCGCTATATAATAAGTAATTAAAAGATTTTGCAAAATAATTAATAACTTCGAAAATATTATTATAATATATTAATATAATTAGATTTTCTAATAAAGAAAGTTTAATAATAAAATTAAATATAATAGAAATTTATCGTTATTTTACGATTAATAATAATCGTAGCTTTTCGTAAAGTTTATACCGTTGTATTTTTCTTTTAGCGTAAATATTTTATGATCGTATTATTTATTGTACGGTTAATTTTATTTTAGGAAAATAATATGTCCGTTATAAACGTTTTAAGATTTTATAAACTTTTAAGTATTTATATAATTAGTCTTTATGTATATTTCGTATTAAGTATTTCTGAAGTATTTTTAATATTTAAATTTTGTTTATTCGTTATTTTTTTACTAAGTGTTATAATATTATTATATACGTTAATATATGTTGGCTAAAACTTTTTTCATTATAATGATTTATCGTTATCGTAAATTTCGTTTTGAATATTTTGTTATAAATTATTCATTATATTTCGAATTTGAGTTTTTTAACTTAAGTTATTTATCAAGTACGTTTATTTTATTATTTTTTTAATCTTTTGCGCTAAATAATAACGTAATCGAATTTAGAAAGGTATTTTGCAGAACTTAATTATTATCGGATTAACTTTCGGATCGTAGAAAAATGCGTAATATTTTTATAATTTATATATACCTTGAATTTGTATATATTGTTTTTAAAGTAATGTTTAAACTTTTTGAAAGCGTTAACGATAATTAAGAATTTTCTATTATATATGAAATAATTTAGTTCGGTTTTATACAATTTATAAGAATATAAGCTAATAAGATAAAGAGTTTTTAATTATTTCGATCTTGAATTATAACTTTTAAAGCGTAATTTAAAACATTAATTTTTAGTTTAATTACTTATTTCGAGTCGTATATAATTAGTATTAATTTATGAATTAAAACATTTCTAATTTATTAAAGGGCTTTTTCGTTAGTATTTATTCGAATTAGTTCTTTCTTTTAGTAAGTTCTGTTAATAGTATAATTATTTTATTAAAATTACGTATAAACTTTTTATAACAGTTGGCGAATTTAAAAAATGCTTATATTCTTTTTATTAATAAGTTATATCTATATTTCAATATATTTAGTGGTTATAATATAATTTAAGCATTTTATTTTCTGCTTATAAACGGTATTTTCCACAGCGTTAATTAAAAGATTAACGTTCTATAACGTTTATAAAATTTTATAAATATATCTATATATTTTCTTTCCGTTTTCGAATAAATTAAAGTATTATTGATATAATATATAACGAAAATGTTTAAATACTTTCGTAATATATAGTTAATTATTTGTTAAAAAGTTGCTCGTACGTTACTATATTTAAAAGATATAATAAGATATTTAAAAAGTTTATGTTTGGTTTTAAAAGTAGTTTTTTATTTGTCATTTAGTTTGATTTATATTGAGTATTATTGTTTTTTTAGGTTTAAAGGTATAAATTATTTGGTTCCGTATAAATAATTTTTTATTTCGGTAGTTAATAATAATAAGGTTTTATTCTTAATAACAATGTCGTTAAGCTGTATATAATTAATAATGAGTTGTAACTTTTTAATTTCTTTTATTAAGAAAAATATTAAGCATTTTGCTGAAAATTTGAAACGTTATATATAGCTGTTTTTTAACTTCTTTTTAGACAATTACGTTATATTTTTAATTTTATTTAATATAGATTTTAAACCAGGTAAAAACTAATCGTTTTAATATTTTTAAAACTTATTTCGTGATTTTATTCGTTATAGAATAGCAGTTTTGTTTTAGGCTTTTTTTAAAAAAAATAGTCGTTCGTATTGATAATATGTTAATAATATTTTAAATATTTATTTTGGTAGCTTTTTAAATTCCGTTGATAAGTTGTTATTTCTTTGTCGAAATTGTATTTTGTTTATATGCCCTTAATTTATTATATGCTTTGTTCTTTTAGGTAAAAAGATTTTTGTTGTATTTTTATATTTATATTCGTTGAATTTATTAATCGAATATTAAAATCTTATGTCGTTTTGCGTATCGGTAAAAAAAAAAAAAAAAAAAAAAAAAATTTACCTAGCTAAGTCTTTAATCGATAATTGGATAATATTTATTTTAATTATAATAATCCGAAAATTATATTACAATATTTCTATTAAAATAATATCGAAACTAATAATTTAAATTTTTTTAACGAAAATCTTAAAGTAATTAATTTCGTATTTAATTTATACGTTATCGTAATTAAATATTTAACCTTTGGTATTTTCGAACTTGTAAAGATTTCTTTTTATTTCGTTGTAATAATTGTAATTTTATTATTACTTTCGAGGTAATATAGTTTCTTTATATATCTTCGTTATATATTATTATAGTATTTTATTCCCTTTAATTTATTTTTATATTATGAATAAACTTCTTTTTTGCCGTTTTTATTACGTATAAAGTTTTTTTAAAGTATCATTATTTACTTTTAAATTTCTTTACTAATTTAAGGTTTTGCTATAAATAGTATTAAGTTTTTAAGTTATTTTCGAACTTCATAATTTATTTTAGAAGATGTTTGTCAAGTTTTTGTAATTATTATAAATATTTATCTTGTCGACGTAACGAAATTTTAGATAAGTAACTTTCTTTTAATAAGCTTCTTTAATAGTATATTTTAATTCTAATATTTCCTTTTTATAAAAAGAAAATAATTACAGTTTTTCTTAAAGAGCGTATCGTTTTATTAAGTTTTCGGTAAACGCTAACTGGAATTATAAATCCGTAGTATTTTTTACTATAATTTTATTCTTATTTTTTAAATTGGCTTTTTTTGCGTTTAATAATGATATTAACTATAATAACGAAGAGGGTCCTTTATAAAATAATATTTTTCTTTTAGCTAACTTTTAAATATTATTAATTCGTTAATCTTGTTTTATATTGTTATTCTTCGTAAGTATCGATATTATTTTTAATTTTTCGGATCGTTACTTATTTAATTATTAAAGTCGAAATTTTGTTGTTATATTCGTATAATTGTTATACGATATACTTTTTATAGTTTTCGTAAGTTTTATATTAAGGTTATTTGTAATTAACGGCGTAAAACTTTCCGTATCGATCGGGCTTTTTTAGGTATAGTTTTTTTTTATCCTCGATATTCTTTTATCTAAGCATTAAATTTTACTCAATCGTTTTTTTCTTTTTGTCATTTTTGCTATGTATAAAAAGGTAAATTACATTCTTCTAGTTCTTTTTATTTCTTTTGCTTTTAAAGCTATTCGATAAAGGTTAGTTTAATAGAAATGGTCTTTTTACTGTTATTTAGAATAGCTTTTTAGCTTTTTTTAAATCCTTATTATACCTTTAATAAAGAGTTATAATTATTTTAAACGCAAATTATATTAATCCTTTTCGTCGGCAATTGGTGCTTTTAGGTGCTACAAGCTGGTGGGCTTTGTTCAGGCTAGGCAGCAGAATGCTGCCTAGGATATTCTTTGTTTACTGATAATCCTTTATTATTTAATCGTATATATAAAGGCGATTATTTACGGATTAAATTAGTTTTGTTTTAAAACTTAAAAAATTAACATAAAGTAATTACGCCAGAGTTTTATACTCGATTATTATAATTATTAATATAATAACATTTTTTAATTAATTAAGAACTATAATACGTTATATAAAATATTCAATTATAATTTAAAAGTTAAATTAATAAAGACAAATTAAAAACAATTAAATAATAATTAATAATAATAAAAAAACGTAAAACTTTTAAAAAGTTTTCCGTTAAGTAGATTAATAACCTATTTAAGAACGGTTTCGTTTTCAAGGAACGGAAATATATAAATAACGATAACCTTGTTCCTTTTTTTTATTCCAAACTTTTTTCGATTAAAAGGTTTTTTAAGATAAAAGATTTTATAATAAAAAAAAAAAAACGGAGAAATAAAGATAATTTTTTAAAAAGAAAATGTATTGTTTTAATAATAAAGATTAAAAATAAACTTGAATAAATTTAAATAAAATTAAATAAAACATTAAAGTACGAAAAAATAAATATTAATAAATCGAAAATAAGATTAAAAATATAAAACTTTAAAATTAATAAATTAACAAAATAATGTTATACTTAAATAATATGATAATATAATTATTAAATACGTTTTAATTTAAAAGGCAAAGTTTTGAAAATTTACGTAAGATAAATATATAATCGAAAACGTTATAAAGCGTTTTACTTAAAATTAAAGCGAATAATTTTAAAAAAGTATTTATTGTATTAAAAAGCCATATAGAAAAGATTAACCTTTTAAAAAAAAGGCGGAACGAAGTTTAAAAGGTAGTGTATTAAAAAGCTTGATTTTCCGAAGAGAAAAAAAGAATAAAAAGGTAAAGTTATTATTTAAGAGAAAAGAAGTGATATAAAGAAATTTTAAGAATTCGAATAATTTATTGTTTCTTTTTTAAGGCTATTTAGGGATTTATCAAAGTAACAGAAAAAATATTATAGTTTTTTTTTAGCAACTTATTTAGCTTTAATAATTTAGATAGTTTTAATAAGTTAGGTATTTGTTTAAAAGAACGAAAATTCATTTTAAAAAGTTTAATAATAATTCGAAATTCCGTTAAAAACGTTTTAATTTTTTTAAATACGGAAAATTACTTACTAAGTTAGAAGAATTAAAAGTTTTAAAATCATATTTCTAATTTTATATTAAAGAAAAAATTAATTATAAGGATAATATAAAGCTAAAATAAATTAATAAATTTTATTTAGAGAAAATTATTATTAAAATTTGGAAAAAAGCCTTTTTTAGATTAATTATAAGCATCAAAAAGAGGATAAAAATTTTAAGGATTTTACGAAAGATTTATATAGCGATAGATAAGGCCCGGTAAAGGTTTTTTTAAAAGGAGTTTAATAAGATTATATGTAATAAAGAAAGTTTTATGCAGTTTATTATAAAATTTTAAAAGTTATTGCGAGAAGTAAAGAGTTGTAATATGAAATATAGAATTAAGAAGTACATTATAATATTTTTTATTGTTATATAAAATTACGTTAATAGTTAATATAATATAACTATAATAAACGGATTGATTTTTTTAACAATTGATCGATAATTTTAGTAACGAAGTTTATAACCGTATTAATAATAATAATAAAACGGAAAGTTTTATAACGTTTAAAGCAATAAGGGTAAAGGAAATAATAATAATTTTCGAAATAATAAGTGTATATGGAATAAAAAAGGGGAATTATTTTATTTAAATTATAGTAAATATAGATATTTAATAAAATATTGTTTTAAGTCATAAAAGGAAGGAAAAGGTAAAAAAGAAAAAGGAAAATAAGGTTAACGTTAAAGAAATAATAACAATTAAAGTAATAATTTTTATAATATTTATAACGATAAATAAGGCGAAAGGTAATTTATTTTTAAAAGTTTAGAAAATTTATATCGCTTTAATAAAAGAATATTTAACGTTTTTATTCGTAAATGATAATTTTAAAACTTTATATAATAATAAGAGAGAATAATTAAGAAATTAATTACAATAATTAATTATTTTAAAGTTTTAATAATAAAAAGTTTTAAAATGTTTGTTACAAACAATGTTAATAAAACGGTTTAAAGTAATTATTATTAAAAACGTTATATTTATATACCTTTATTTATTTATAAGAAACGATAAATACAAATTATTTAAGATTTAAGTATATACGTTAATATTATAAATAATATTAAAGATTTCGAAAAAAATTCGATTTTACATATTACAAATAAAGGAATTAATATTGTAATAAATATAGAATTTATAAGTATTACGGCCGTCGAAATAATAAAGTAAACCTTAAACAGTTTCCGTACAAGAAATAACAAAATTATAATAAAGTATATATTATATATTAACGAAATTTTAAAAAATACTTTTTAAAAATATATATAATAACATATATATTTTAAAAAAACTTATTTAATAAAGATATTTTGCTAAATTCTAACAGGTTTTAGTTGATAATAATTAACGTATTTCGAATTTTCTTTTTGCAATTTTATAACAGCCGGAACCTATTATTTAAGTATTAAAATTTCTAAACGATAACAATTATTAACAGAGATATATATTAAAAAAAGTATATAATAAAAACGACGACAACTTAAAAAAAGTACTTATTATCGCCTTTAAGGATAAAATAATTCGTATAACGGACGAAATAATAAAGAAAATTATGCTTTAATACCGCGGTTTTTGCCACTCTAATATAAAATGATTAATTTAAATTATTAAAAAATTTATTACAATAAGTTAAATTTTAACGAAATAGAAGCGTTTCTGAATATAACGTATAATAAAGGAAAAATACGGAAAGTTTTTATTAATAAATTTATAACGATAGGAGAAATACGTAAAAAAAAGTTTTTAATATAATATAAATTTAAATAAACCCGTTAATATTAAAAATAATAATTATTTCCGTTTTATTATAAATATTTTTTTAAAATAAAAGAATTAAAAACGCTAAAAGGTTAAAACCGATATAAAAAATATGGAGATATATAAAGTGTAATAAGGTTATTATTAACGTGATATTTTTCGAATTTTATCCAACAATAATTTTCGTAACGATTAAAAATAAAAAAGTATTTTAAATTCTTCATATACGTTCAAATATATATATTAAAATATTAAATTTATGCGATACTTAATTTATTTATTATTTAGTTATTATTATTTAATACGATTTTTTAATGTGTTAATGATAATAAATTATTATAATATTAAAATTTAAGGTAAATCCTTCTAGTTATATAAATAAATAACGATATAATTTTTATTTTATTTTTATTTTTTCATTACGTTTGTTTAAATCTTTTACGTTTTTTAGTATTAATAATTATCATACTCGTTGTTATAAAAACTTTTAATAAAATTTTCGTTTTGTTAAAGGTGTAAATTTTTCTTTTGTAATGTCGTGTTTTGCGATAATAATCCGAATAAGTTTAAATTATTTGCGAAATACTTTTACATTTCCGAACAGGATCCGTTAATAATCGATTTTTCGATTTAAACGCATTTAGAAACTTTTTGCCGTTTAATAAAGTTCGATACCTAATTAATCTAAAGTATTTATAAAGCGTCAAATAAGTAATAAACTCGTTATATTTAATATATTAAAGCAAACTAAAAAACGCTTACGTATTTAGATAAAGATTTAATTAATAATAGATTTTCTTTCGATTAGCGTTAATTTTTTAAATTAAAATTAGTATTAGTTCAGAAGTATTTACCGTTAAAACAGTGTGTTAAAGTAAAATACGAAATCTTATAAATAAAATTAAGCTTTTTATAAATTAAGTTTTAAGGTTTTCTTTTTCAACTTAAATAGCTAAATTTATTTTATCCTTTTTTAAGGCGCTTTATAACGTTAGTATTAAAAAATAAACGATTAAAGATAGGTAGTTAAAATAGTTAAAAAAGTGTTCCGTTCGCTTATATATTTTGTTTGTATATATAAAACGTTACTTTAAAATATTAAAATTAATTTATTTACGATAGAGTATTTAAAAGTTATAATTTAATAATTGAAAATGTTATCAAAAAAGTCTTTAATCATTTATTAAATTTTATATATTATTCACTTTTAACAGCTTTATTTTATACGTTCGATATAATTATTTTATATTAAAATATATATATTTCGAAATATTTTAAAAGTTTAATACGTTATTTAAAAATTATATAATATTCTTTTTTTATATTAGGTTTTTTTTAAAGATAAATAACGCCAACTTCTTTTAAATTATTTTATTATTTGTTAAAAGCATTTATTAATTTATAAATCGTAAATAGGGGAAAAAAAAAGATTAAGTTAAATTACTTAATCTTTTTTAAAATCTTTTTGCTGATTTTTATACTTTCTATTTTTGTATGCAAGGTCGAATGCGTTCAAGCATTATTTTCCAAGCTGAGTCAAATATACAGAAAATTATTTCACGATATAATTTGCTCGATAAATATTATACCCAATATCTTCGAACACGATAATTGATTAATGGTTTCACGGTTAGGATAGATTAATACCTTGGTCCCATAGAGCCTCACTTTGAAGCCGACTGCTGGGCCCCCGTAAGCACGCAATTTCTCGACTGATGTCGGCTTGGAAGGCTCACTTCTATTTTTGTATATATATATATATAATTAAATCCGTTTTATAATTAAATTCACTTTTTATAATTATATTTATTACGACACAAAATTTTCTATTAATATTTATTTATTTAAAAAAGTTTAATACGACAATTATATTATCGGCAGTAATTTCGGTTAAGATATTTCGAATAATTTATAGATTATTTTTTAGCAGTAATTTTCGAAAGTTAACTTTATAAATTAAATAGGTTTTAGTAGTTTCTAATCCGCGTTTATATAATTTTATAAATTTAAACTTGTTATTTTAATTTAAAATTTTTTATCTTATTATTTTTAATACTTAAAAGCTAAATAACTCATCTTTTTTTAAATAGCTTTAATTATTATAATTAAGGATTGCTTGTCGTAATAATTATAATATTTATATCAAATAAAAACTAATATTTTTAATTATTAAACATGAACGTATATTTAATTATTAGGGTTAAAACGGTTGTTATTGTTATATTAATATAGAGTCCTTAAACCGTATCGGTCGAGGTTTATACTTATAGATATAGCTTGTATAGTTCCTACTTAAGCTATAAGTAATCTCCGGAGCGTTTTATTTTAAAACCCTTAATATTAACAGGTATATAACATAAATAGAAATAAGACCTTTATTTTAAAATTCTAGCGTAAACTAATGCTTAAACTGTCATTAAATTATAAATTGTCTAGTATATTTAAATCCTAATTAAATAGAGAAACGAGTGAATTAATTAAACGTTAAAAAGGTATTTATAATATTATATTAATTCGGAGAAAATCTACTAAATAAAATAAATATTACTTATATAATTAGTTTTATAATAATAATTCTTATACAAATATTAGAATAACATTAATAATTGCTAATTTTTCTTTTATATTATAAGTTTACAAAGCTGCATATAACTGTCAGATTAATATTAAAGTATTTTTAACTTTAAAAAAATTAAAATAGTTATATACTGAAATAAAAATAAAACTTACTTTTGTACGAAATTAAATAAGCATATATTGTAACAAAAAAAAAGTTCAAAAAATTAACTCTTTCGACAGGGAAATTAGTTTACAAAGTTACTAAAAAATATTTAAAGTAAACGATTTAACAAAACAAATTCGATATTAAATATATCGGTGAGTACAAAATCGTTTACAGAATTTTAAAAAGATAATACGAATTAAAATTATTTTAAAAAGTTAAACTTTAAAAAGCTTTTTACCTCTTTTAATTTAAGTAAACAGCTGATACGATTAAAATTAATATAAAACAAAATAAAAACGTTATAAAGAGTGTACCGTTTTATAAAGCAGAACAAATATTGAATATAAAAGAAGAAAACGGACTTATTTAATACCTAGGAAAATAAAGAAATTACTCAAACTCCGCAAATAGTTGGAAGCCCGCAAAAAATCATACCAACGTTTAGCGTTTTTTTAAACCAAAAAAATTTAATAATAACGTCGAAAATTCCAAAGTTAAAAGTACTTTAGCTTATATTATCAAATAACGGTCAGTCGATAAGAACGATAATTTATGTTAACGCGATTATCTCGGCTTTTAATTGTTTTTGCTTTCGCTTTAAATGCTTAAACATTTTTATCGTTTTCGTACCTTAAATATCTTTACGTAATATTTTAATTCTACGTTTCCGTAACAGCTTTTTTGGTTTTATAAACTAGTTAAACGATCGAATAATTCGTTAAGGCGTTATTAATTTTTAAGTAACTTCTTTTTAGTAAAATTTCTTTTTTTAAAATTTTTAACCGTGTTTTTTTATTCACGAACTTTTAAGATTTTAACTCGAAATAACTAAGAAGATTGTAAAGATTACCTTATTCGATATAGCGCAAGTATTTTCTAAAACTAAAAAAACTCTATAACCCTTATTTTTGAACTTGTAAAAAAAGAAAAACGTTCGACAATATTTTAAAACTTAAACGATCGATCTATTTGGATTAAATAAAATCGTTGTTATATTTACAAAATCTCGATTTCTTAATACGACTAAACATAACGGTTAAAAAGTAAAACAATAATAACTAGAAATAGAAATTATTTATTAAATAAATATAATAAAGAAATTAATTTTTGAAGATAAAAATCTTAAAAAGGGGGAAATCGTATTATAAGTAAACGGCTTTGCTTGTTAATAAAAGATCGGAAGGTGTTAGCTAGTTACTGTACTAAAAGATTACATTGATAAGTATACGTTTATCGGATTACTTATCTGATAGAAGGTACAGGACGTACCTTCGATATAAATTTCAGCTTTTGTTACTGGTTTAAAGAACTTAATATATTTAATTGAATTAAGAAGAACTCAATGTTTTAAGCTAGTTAAGGCGAAAAGATGGTATAAAAAGAGCGTAAAAGGGTTAAAGAGATGTCAGTACTATAAGTAGGATTAAGCCGGCTTAAACCTATTAATTTAAAAAAATATATATAAGTTTATTACATTGATAGTTTAAATAATACTAACTTGTAATATAATTTAGTTATTTAAATTATTATCTGCTGTTATTAAATGTAACTACCGTATGTTTATTACTAGAATTCTACGATACCACTACTAATATAATTCGTACAATTAGGTTTTATAGTTAGTTAAGCCGATAGCTATTATATTTTATAACTAACTTTAAAGTTTCTTTTTTCAGCTTAGATAGTTAGGTTCATTTTCGTTTCTTTTTTCAAAACGTTTTATATTATTGTTATTGCGAATAAGGTATTAAAATTGAATAGTTTAAAGATTTAAAATAAGAGCTATTCGACGGTATACAAAGTTGTATTATTTATAATGTAAAGTCGAATAAGTTTAAGCCTTATTTTCTAGACTGAGTTAAGTATATAGGAAATTATTTTACGATATAATATATATAATATATATTATACCTAATATTTTCGATTACGATAATTAATTAATAGTTTTTATAGTTAAAATATGTTAATACCTTGATTTTATAAAGCTTTATTTTAAAGCTATAGACGTAATTACCGATAAGCGCTAAGTTTAAGAGATTTTATACCTTCTAGCTTTACGGTTCGATAAGATAAAACAATATAGCTTAAAAAATATTAAGTTTTATACGGTAAATTTTAAAAATAAATTTAAAAGTAAATTTTCAAGGTAATATGCTATATATATAAGCGAGAGATATATATAATAAGCGAATGGATTTTTAGCGCTTTCTAACAATGCACTTAAATAACTTAATTATAATGTCTTAAATTAATTTAAATTAATCGAATATATTTTTGTTAATTATTTTTATAAATTTTCGACAAATGCACGTATTATATTAAGGATTATTGCGGTCGCTATATTAAGATTTCTTTTTTTAACCTGCCTATAACCGATTCACGTTTAATACGTTTAAGTTAATATTTTCCTTAATTCGTTAAAATTAAAGCCGACTAACAAGAAAACGATTAATAGCCGAGTTTTTAACCTATATATGCGAATATTTCCTGTCCGGTTTCGATCGTTAAAGGTATACGTTATAAAATACGTCGGAATACGCGTTAAGAGTCGCGTTAAAAGACGCGTTAAAGGTGTTAGGGAACGTTTTAAAAGACGTATAATAAAGCGTATCGGGTTTAATTTCGCAATAACTTAATATTTACATTATTAGAGAATTAAAATAAACGTTTTTTTAAAAAGAATTCTTATAATATAACATAAATAATTTTTTTCTAACTTATAAAGAGTTATAGTATGAAATTATTATTAATAGCTGTTATAAGTAATGGTCATAGATAAATTAAAAGAAAGAAATAATAATAGAGCGTACGTAATAGGTTTAAAATAATACGCAGATTTGTTAAAAAGCTGTAAATATAGTTAGCACAAATATATTCGATGAATTTATATTAATTTAAGGTGTTATGATTAAGTTATTAAGTGCATTATTAAGAAGTGCTAAAAAGTTGTTCGCTTATATATGTCTTTTGTTTATATGTATAATAGGTTAAATTTTAACGGCAAACCTTAATTACTTATAAAAGATTAAATCTTTTTAACTTTTAGCTCTTTTACGATTAGGAATGTTAAATGTTAACCAGAAAAGAGGTTAAAAACTTTAATCTTAATCGTTTTTACAGTTTTTAAACTAATTAAAATAATATACCGCGCAAATCTGGATATGCGATGCCAGTAATTTATAATTGTAAATTTATTATAAAAACCGTTTTATTAACGATTTATAACTTTTACAAAATTACCGGACTAATTAAAATTCTTAGTATTATTATAGACTTAAAAAGTCTTTTTTAAAATAATCGATTTCGATTTTTAACTTTCGAATATAATTTAATTCGTAAAAATAACGATAATTGATTTTTATAAAAGTATACAGTGAAAGGAATATAGAGATTATAAAGATATTATTAAAAAAAACTAAAAGAGAAAAATAATAATAAATTTAAAGTTTCGATTTTAGATTTTAGAACGATATAAAAAGAACTATGAACGATAATTTGCCTGGTTGTTCCGAATTGCGAAGACCGTTTAAAACCTCGACAGAATCGACGTAGATTAAAAACGGGATAAGGCAGTTTAGAGTTGCTTTAAAATAAGATGCTGCTAAAAGAATAGGTTTAATAAAGCCTGGAAATTAGAGGTAGCAATTTATTATTTATTTAATTTTATTTATACAATGACGTCTTGTTTAAAGAAAAATATTAAGAACAATATCGTAAAAGTTTTAGTAATAAACGAATTAGTTATATTAAATAATAATTACTAATAATTTTTAAAATAAATTATCATGATATCTTTATATTACGTAATTTATAAAAATAATAGACTTATATATTTTATATTTAGTTTAAGGTATTTAAATGGTTTGTAAAAGCCTTAACCTCTGCGATCTGCAAAGAATGGCCTGAAAGGGCTTTATTTTTTAATTAAAAAACAGAAAAATCAATAATATAAATTATGTACAAAAATATATAACGCTGAGTTTACTTGGCGCGTTTTTAGCGACTTAGTACCGACGCAAGTTCGGTACCATAATGGAGCTTAACGCAACCCTATTATATAACCCTTCTACTTAGTTAAAAGGAGTTAGTATATTAATACGCAAATTTTTTTTAATTGAGTTTAACACTATTCGAATTATTAATTATAAAGATTCTTGCTTTTAATTAACTTAAATTTACTAAGCGTTATAATTTCCGCATTTGGCTTAACTTCGACGGTTAATAATGGGCCTATAATACGTATATAAAAGTTTATGCCCACTTTCTATTAAATGCAACCTTTTTTTTTGCAATAACCTTTGAAATCGGTAAATTAATCCTTAATAACTAGATTCTATACGTTATTTTATAATCGCTTATAAACTAATAGTTATAATTTAAATTATCATTTAAAATATC
Organism: Monosporascus sp. CRB-9-2; assembly: GCA_004155915.1. Classification (NCBI taxonomy): domain Eukaryota; kingdom Fungi; phylum Ascomycota; class Sordariomycetes; order Xylariales; genus Monosporascus; species Monosporascus sp. CRB-9-2. The sequence goes on from QJOA01002295.1 coordinate 27,272, forward strand.
TTTTAAAAACATTAATAAAGCTTTTATCAAAAAGAAAAAGATAACTTAAAAGGTGGAAGTTAAAAAAGTTACTTATGTACGTAATACGCGTATCGCCTTGAACGAATACCCGAAGCGATACCGAAAATTTTCTTACTTTATTTACGTCTTTCGTTTTATAAAAAATCTCGATATATTTTACATAAATTAATAAGGTAGGTATATTATTTATACGCAGTTTTTTAATCGTTTTTCTCCCGCTTATATTTTTTAAGTCGTAAAGTTATCCGGTATTAAATTTGCGTATAATATAATTACCGATATTTTAAGGCAAAATTTTATAATATTTTGTTATATAATTTAATATATATTTTTTAACGTTATTTCCTCTTAATTCGTAAATATACTTAAAGTTGGAAAGGCAGTTATTAAACTGTACGAAATTCTTTTTAATTATAATTATCGTAAACTTAATAAGCTTTTGCCTTTTTTGCAAATTTTTCGTATAATTTTGCCGTTATTAATATTTTATTTTAACTTTTATTTATTTTTAAAAGGAAATTAATATATAAACTTTACGAATTTAAGTTAAATATTTAAATATTATACGGAATAAGGTAAATTTAAATTATTCACCCCGTTTTTATACGTTATTTATTAAATTTGTTACACGTTCGGTTTTATTATTTTTTTATTCTTTTCGAGAAAGAAATTAATTATTTATACACATAAAAGGTTTCGTTATATAAATAATCTTTTACGAACTTTTACGCCTTTTATACGTTATTTATTAATTATGTATAGATTAAGTTTATTACTATAAGCGAAATATTATTAATATTTTTAAAAATTTCGTAACCGTTATTTAAACGATTAAGAAAAAGATTTTAGTTTTATTAGATAAAGATAATAACGAATAACCGATACATATTTTTAATAGGTATTTTTGCGCTTTTTATACGTAATTTTAAAGTTGTAAATCTTTTAAAAATTTTAATGTTATAGTCGACGTCTTATTTATATTTTTTATATTTCGTATTTCCTTTATTTATACATTAGTAATAATATATATATATATGTAATTTATTAGCCAAAATTTCTCAATTCCGGAGCGGTTTTTCCGAAGTTCCGGCGTTATTTAAGTACCGTTTGTGGCTTGTTTAAAAGCAATTTTCCGGTCCGGTTTTTTTCGTATAATGCGTTATATTTAAGGTCTATTGTTAATTGTAAAATTTTTATTTTCTTTTCGGAAAATTTTATAGCCTTTATTTTTTCAAATTTTTCGAGCGGTTTTTAAGTAAGTTCCGCGTAAATTTTCCAATTTAAATAACATTTTTCTTTTTAAAGCTTTTCTTTATTTTTTTTAGTATAAATTTACCAAACATATTTTATTTTATACTTTAAATTTTTTTTTCCGTTATTATCGAAAAAGGCTGGATATTTGCAGCAATTTAAAATAATAAAGGATCTATATTTATATACTTTAATTACTTTACGTAAAGACGGTTATATATTTTTTTAAAAGTAATTAATTTTATTATATGTAAATCTATTACTTTAATAATTCGGTATTCAGCTTAAAGCCATTTCAGTTCTTTCCTCGGTTATAAGATAACGATATCTTTAAAAAATAATTCTATTATATTGTTAACTTTATATTTATTTACAAAAGAACAGTATTTATTTATTGCTTTTTTCTATCTTTATCAAATAGCTATTATGATTATTTATGCGAATTCGGTTTTCTTTCCGAACCTTTTAACGAATCTTTCCGTTTACGCGCGTAGATTTTTATTAAGTACCGAATTATTTTTTATTTGCGGAACTAGATCGATGTAATATTTATAAAGTATAAAAACAGATTTATTTTTATTAAAATTATATTACAGTTATTAATTATAAATATCGTGTTCGGCAGAAGCTTACTTTATTTCTACTATACGTACGTTATAAGAATTTGTAAATAAATTAATATTTCTTAATTTACTTTTTAATAAAGCTATTAATTTTCGTACAAAAAGTAATAAATAGGTATTACATTATTTTTCATTTATTTATAAATCCTTTTTTATAATTTTCTTATTTAGGTATTTTTTATCATTCGTAATAATTCGAAAAAAAAGTAAAATTTTTAATACCTTTTTATAAATACTTTTAAATAAGTTTCCGCCTTTATCGTAAAAATTACTTTTTTAAAATAATTAATTTTGATAATTAATTTATTATAATTATTTAAAAATACCGATTATATTCGAAAAATAAGTAATAAATTAATTTTAAGATTTATTAATTATTAGTTATAAAACCCTTTAAAAATTAATAACGGTTTTAATAACTTTTCTTTATTTTTTATACGTTTTTATAATCGTATACGTTATACTTTGTGTAAAATTATTTAACTATATGATATATTTTTATTTAAAAAAAGCTTTTTATAAATTCCATTATCGTAACTTTTTCATTTAGGTACTTTATTTTTTAAAAGTTATACGTGTTTTAAATTAAAGCCGTTCTAAATAGTTTTAAATTGAAATTTATAAATGGTTATAGGTTAAGGTTTGACTTCAAGGTCTGTCTTTAAGGTTTATCTTGAAGGTTTACCGCATAAATCTTAATATCTTCTAAGTTATATTGACTCTGCCGAACCCCTAAAGCCAGCGAGCATAAGGTTTATCAGGGTCGAAGCTTATCGGCAACTACGTATTAATCGGCTTTAAAGTAAGCTTTTATAGGACCGAGGTATTAATTTATTTTAACCGTAAAAGCATTAATTAATTATCGTATTCGAATATATTAGGTATAATATTTATCGTACAAACTATATCGTATAATAATTTTCTAAATATTTAGCATAGCCTGAAAAATAAGGCTTGAACCTATTCGACTTTATATAAATAGTTATAGAATTAAGGAAAACCTTTAGTATTTAATAAGTATTTTATAATAAATATCATTAATTTTAAGTCGGTTAAAAAATCAGGTTTTTTTTAGCAATAATTTGGATAATACGAATATAACTTTTATCCTATTTTAATATTACGTTTTAAATTTTTTTATAAATATTTATAATATTAAAATATTTACGCTTTACGGGAAAATCTTTTTTTAAATATTTATATTATTAACCGTTAGCAAGCTGTTTACATAATTTTCTTTTTTCGTAAATAACGAAAAAAGGTATTTATTTATTAATTGCTAAAAACTTTTACCGGCCTTTTTACTATTAAAATTTCCCGTAAGCATATTTTATTTCTTATACAAAAACATATCGGCCCAGATATTTAAACGGCCGGCGTAAAATTAAAATAGAATTTAAGCCGTAAAGAGTTTTTAAATTATTTATTTAACATTTATTTAACTTTTAAATAATTATAAAATATTTTCAACTTTTATAATCGATAATCATTTTAAATAATTTTATTACGTTACGTAATTTTATATTTTAAAATATTAAATAATGAATTATTATTAAACACTTTTATTATATATTTTATAGTTTAATCCGGCGGCGTTTAATTTCTTCGAATAATAAATAATTAAACGTTATATTTCTTATTTATTAACTTAAAACAAATATGTTCCGTATATATATTTTAAACAATCCGTTTTTATTATTATAAAATTTTTAAAGTTTTATTATACAGCAATCGGTTCCGTTATAAAAACGTTTTTAAGTTCTTTAAAACGTCTTTTCCCTTTTTTTTTAAACGGATCGAGGTTTTTTTTTCCAATTAAAGCAATTAAAAGGCTATTAATTCCGCGTAATAAATTATAAATTTGCGATAAAAACCATCAAATTTTAGGAAATTCTTTATTCCTTTAAGCGTTTTTAAAAAATTTTATATTCGGATCGTACGTAACTTTTTAAAATTTAAACCTATTTTTGTCCGGTTTTTATAATAAATCCTAAGTATTTTATTATTTTGACAGCAGATTTAAATTTAAATATATCGAAATTAAGGCTCGTTTTTTTCTAAACGGCTTAAAGCTTTTTAATTTTTTATTTATAGGTTTTTTAAACCTTAAAAAATAAATAAAGATATCGTTTATATATATAAAACAAAAAATAATTTAGGATTTTTTTAATATCCCATTTTTATGACGTTAAAAAGTTATAAAAATACCGTATAATTCGAACAAGATTACTAATTATTTCAATAACCCGAAACGTGTCCAAAAATTTTTTTTTTTATTTATTACTTTTTTTAATTTTAATTTTATTAAATGCTATTCGAACGTTAACTTTCGTAAATTATTTCGCGTAAAATAATATTTTCAAAAATTCCGAAATTAAAAGTAAAAGGGAATAATGCTTTTCGGTTATTCTATTTAACGCCCAATAATTATAATAAAAGCATAATTTGTTTCCGCTTTCCTGACGAATAAAATTAAGATTTTTATTAAAAATTATTTACGCCGATATATCTTTTATTTAAAAATTTTATTAAGGTTTTTTTAACGTTAATAACTTATGATAAAATATATTATATAAACATTTTTATAATGCCGATATTTTTTGCTGGGCTTTATTACTGCATAATCGAATTTTATAATCATTTTCGAAACGATATAACGATAAAACGTTTTTTAATTCTTTGTCGGAAAATTTTCTGAATGTTTTTAATTTAAATAAAACCTTTTCGTTTATTAAAATCATTTTTTAAACGTTGACCCTTTATTAATATCGATTACCGTAATCGAAAATAATCAAGCTTTTAATTAAATCCTTTTTCATTTTTTTATCCGCCGTAATTCCGTTCCGAATACGATTATTAAAATTATTTTCGCTTTATACGTTACTTTTATATAATTTGTAAACTTTTCGTATCTTTTGTCGTAAAGCTTTATATAATCTATAACTATTATCGTTAAAAGCTATTTTTTTTCGTATAATATATAACGTTATAATATTTTATTTAAAGTTTTTTTAATAATAATAAAAAATTTAAATCATCGATAATATATATATAAATTTTAATTTTAAATCCGTTAACGTGTATTTTTATATATATTACTTTTTTAATCTTTTGTCATTAAAACCGGGGTTTTTTAAACCTTTCTTTATTTATATATTTTATTTAAAATATACGGTAAATTTCAATATTTCGTTAATTTTTTAAACTTATAGCAAAATATTTATATCCTTAATTAATGAACGTTTTTATAAACTTTTTTTTAATTAATATCAGTATCGGTAATAAATGAAATACCGTTTATATTTTATTTTGCAATGTTTATTTGAATCTAAATCGCTTTTCATCTGCGAACGTAACGATATTTAAAATTTCTTTTTCTTTTTTTTCGTTTTCCGATCTGAATTTTTTAAAATCCGGAATCTTTAAAAAATTAATTCCGTTTTACGGCTTTTTCGTTAGCAAAAACGGGTGACGGTTCGTTTTATAATTAAAAAGATTCTATCGTAAATATAAATCTTTTACTTTACGGACGTTCTTTTTTTTTAAAAAAGAAAAAAAAACCAAATCTTATTACGTGTATTATTTAAACGTAAAAAATAAAAGTTAACTTTTCGGACCTTATCGACTTATAATCGAAACTTTTAATATTTATATTATTGTAAAAAATAACTAAGTAACTATTAATCCCTTCATTTTATATTATCCTTTTAAAACGTCTAGCAATCTTTATAACCTTATTTATTTAAGCGTTATAATTTTTAAGCAAGTTTACTAAAATTAATATTTTAATAAACTTTTTATTTAAACGTTTTTTTAAAATCGTAAATTTCGCCTTTAGAAATTACGAAATCCCTTTTACCTCAATTAACGTTTCTTTTTCAAATACCGAATAAAAAAACGTAAATTTCGTAATATCGATTTACTTTAAATATTTATATTATTTAATAACTTTGTTTTTCCGATACCGGTTATTATATTACTTTTATAACCTTTAAAAATATTATAAAGTTGTAACTATTATTTAGACCTTTAATAATATAATATATAATAACTATTTATTATATATTACATTTTAACTTTTAATATATAACGTAAAATTATTTTCGAATTCTTTTTACGAAAATACCGTTTATTTTTAATTTATAATTTGTAAAGGCAATTTAACCGGGAAACCTTTTTTTAATCCTATCGAACTTTTTTAATTAAAGTAATAGTTTTCGTTTAATCTTTAATATTAATTCGACCGTTTAAATTATTTCGTAAATAAAAGTTAGCTAAATTTATAATTATTACTTTATTAAAAATACAAAAGTCTTTTCCGTAACGGTTATTTTCTAAAAATTTAATGAATTAAAAACCCTTTATTAAATAATTATATCATTCATAAATTATTTAATTACGTTCGTTAATTCCTTATTAGCAAAATATTATCTTTTTACGTATTCCTTAATTAAAAATACCTCCCTTTTACTCTTTTTAAATTAGGCGCTTATACGTTACTTTATAGTCGCTAATAAAAAAATTAAGGTTTTTATTATCGCGCTTAATATCCCTTACATCTTCGAACTTATAAAACCTTTTAATAAGTTTCGAAAAAAATGTTTAAAAGTTTTTTTATTTAATCTCGGACGTTTTTTGCTTTATTAATTATATATTAAAAAATATATGAAAGGCTTAACTTATGCAATTTCTAAAAAGTGGCCTAAAAGAGTTTTATTTTTTAATTAAAAAGAAAAAAAAATAAAAATTATATGTTAAAATATATAATGTTACGTTAACGCAGCGCGTTCCTAGCGGCTTGGCATCGACGGAAGTTCGATGCTATAATAAGGCTTAACGTAACCCCATTACAGGTTTAAAACTTTAAGCCGGTTAAACTCTTTAAAACTATCGCAGGTTTAAGAAGATTTAAGGCGCCAAGTTATTTCAGCTAGCTCAAGCTTTATAGGCCTTTTTGTAAAGATATTTAAATACCGCTTTATAACGTTAAAAATTAACTAATTAAATCTTAAATTCCCGTAACGAATTAATAAGGCCTAAGTATTAATTATAAAAATTAAGTTTTGTTTTCCGTACCGTTACTAAAATTATTAAAATACTTTTTTATATTTTTTAAATAAAATATAAAATAAAAATATATATAATTAATAGGTAAGTAAATTAAATCGGATAAGGATTTAACTTTATATACGCGTTAAATATAAGTTTATTTATATATATATATAATTTTTTAATCTTTTTTAAATGGAATTTTAATTATTATAACCAAATTTAAGACTAGAAAATGGGCGACCGTAGGGCTTTTATGGTTAAGATAATATAATTATCGGTTCCGTTATTATATATCGGATTTCCTTAATATATTTCATGTAAAAAAATCCGTAAATTCATTATTTCGATCTTACTAATTATAATTAAGACGTTACAAGTTTAAAAAAATTAAGATTAATTAAATTATGAACATTTTTAGAATTAGAATAATATAATTATCGGTTACGTTATTATGTACCGAATTTTTATAATACATTTTATTAAAAAAACTTTGTATATTAATTATTTCGGCTGTATAAATTATAATTATTACATCGTAATTATGAAAATGTTGAAGGTAATTAAATTTGGAATGCTTTTATAATTCTAAAAATGTAATTATCGGTCGCGTTAATAATATATCGGATTTTCTTAATATAGTTTATATAAAAAAGGTCCGTATAATAATTTTTTCGGCCGTATAACTTATCGTTATTAAGTTACAACTTTAAAAAAGATAAGATTAACTAAATTCGAAACGCTTTTATAATTATAACGTAATAATTATAACTCGTATAATTTAAAAATTAATTAAACGGATTTTCTTTTATTAAATTCTTTTAAAAATATCATTTAAAAATAATATACGTAATAATTATTATATCGTAATTATAAAAAAGTTAATATTAATAAAATGCGAAACGGGTTTTTAATTATAATGACGTATTTATTATATATAATATTTTATTATAAACTTTTCAAAAATAATTAATTTAAAAAAAACTTGTTTAATAATTTTTTATCCGTACGGATTATAATTATTACGTTTTAATTAAAAAAACCTTTTTAAATAAAAGAATTATTTTTTAAAAAATTTTTAATTTATTTTTTTAATATTTTTATTAAATTAATTTCTATAAAAAGTTTATATCTATAAATAAAAAATTTTTTAAAGTTATATATAATAATATTTATTTTAATATTTTTAATATTTTTAATATTTTTATTATTTTTAATATTATTATATTAATAAACTTTTAAATAAATTTTTTAAAATTTGTATAAAAGTGTTATTATTACACCTAATATTTTGTACCGCGTTATCAGGCCTTATTTTTGAGGTTTTGTTATTTTTGTGGAGAATCTTTCTTAATGAGGTTTAGTCGATATATTTGACCCTTGCAGGTACTTCTAGAGCCGAAGGCTCTAGCCACGGCTGCGCCGCAGATGCAGCCCCAACCTCAAAAATGAGGCCTGATTTTAGTGAGGCAAGCGCCAAGCCCTTTAAAACCTTTTGAGCTGGTTACGTAAGTCAAAACCCCCCATCAGAGGTGCGCTCCTCGTTCTCCGACCGTCTGGCAATGAGCCAAGCCCTTCTGCACATAACAGCGTAGGACATCACCTGCATCTGGCCTAATACAACAACATAACTGATATCCCCCATACCCGACAGCACGAGCCAGAGACCTGAGCTAGCTGAGGTAACTACGGAGGTGTTGCGCACGGCTGCACCCAAAGACTGGATTGATAAGTGTACGCTTATTGGGCTCATTTTCTGTGAGGAGTCCTGAGCTCGCTAAGGTAATTAATTACGTTCGAGTAATTAAACCTAGCCTCGTGTCTACATGAATCACACCGCTTACGAAGTCTGCAAGCATCACTTACTGTGAAACCCCCAGCGAACCATTCTCGCGCCACCCTCCTGCGGCCTCGAGGCGTCAAGAGCCAGTTACCTCTCGACGTTCGCTTCAGATCGCTTAGATCATTCTTATGCACATAGCAGCGTGATTCCGGAGACCCCCAGAGGCGTTGGATAATGTATCTTGCTTTTTCAGAGCATAAATGGCCAGCGTTCTTGTAGGCTTGAAATAGTGGGTTTCGTTGTTGTCAAGTACTTCAAGTGCTCTTCTTCTAACTGCTGTTCAAGGAATGAAAAAGCCCTAGTTATATTGCGCAATATCTAACTATTTCTAAACTGTTATTTCCAATTAAAGAGCTTTTCTATACTGCCCTGCAATGTCAGCAGTCGACTTCAGTTCTCTCTCGCCTGCTTAATGCTAAAATAGTCAGGATAATGAGCGTGTATTGAGGTAAGTCTAGCTATCTATCTAGGTGAAAGAGAGGCATATATATATATATATATACAACACTAATAAGGAGATATGTTATTGTACTTGTTAACAAGACCTTGACCCTTATTTTAACACTCCCGCTTAAGGTCATGCTATGTACCAGTATATGCTTCCGTAGTTTATTATGCTTTATAGCTTTCGGATTATTTATTCGATTAACTTTAATTCCCGTTATTTAGTTAGTTTTAACTTAGCTTCCGTTATTTGGGTAATTTTAATATTTTTTTTATTAAATTAACTTAATTAATTAACGTTTCGGCCTGTTTTTACTTATGCGGTCCGGGTTATAATACGTAATTATAATGCCGATTTTTATACGTAATTACCGGATACTAGTTTTAGGTTAAGAACTTTAAGAAATTTAAAAAACGGTTTGCGTATAAATAGGTTAGTTAAATCGTTTATTATTATGTTTTCTTTCCGGATATATTTTAAATAAACCTTTTTTTTTGTTATTTTCTTAACGAAATATTACTGGATATTAATATATTTAAAACGATTATAATTATATGGATTTTTTTAATATAATTACGTTTTAATTATTATAATAAATAATTCTTATATCAAGTTTAACCTTAATTATAATTTCTTTTTAAAATCCGTATTAAGTTTAGTAAAAATTTATTATAATTAAATGATTTTTTATAACCTAGGTTTATTCGATATATTCGGTTTCGTAAAATAATAATACTGTATTAATTTATTCTTTAAATAAATAATTAATTATTTTGTTATTTAAGTTAAAAACGTAACTCTAAGTTAGCTTTTAAGTATTCGGATTACTTACTTAATTAATGTTATTATAATTAATTAAGGAATTTAATTTTTTCGTTTTTAAAGATAACGGAAAATTTGTTTTATCCCAACTTCGTATTATAACGTAAACTTAAATAAATATTTATTAATGTATAATATTGCGTCAGCGGTTTTTGGTTTAGTTTCTATTATTAAATATTTTAAAATATTTATTATTAATAATAACGATCCTTATTATTTTTCTAGGAGATTTAATCGTTCTTTGTTAATTTTATTATCGTTATAAAGGTATTTATTCTTTTATAAGTTACTATTTAATATACTATTAGTATTTTATTACTATATATTTATTAATTCAATCGGTTTTCTCGGATATAAATATATAAGTAATATTAAAAAATTTAAGGTTTATTATTTGGAATTATGTATTTAATATTATTTTAACTTTATTAATAGCCTTTTTATCTTTATCGATTATTAATAAATTATCGACCTAAATAATAATATAAATCCTTATTTTGTTATTAATAAACATTTTATCGTCTATATTAATCGGGTTAAAATTAAACGTTATTAAAAATTTAATTATTTTTTTAAATTATATTTTTAATATTTGCTTTAAACTATTTAACGCCTTTTTTAATTTACATATTTTATCCGTATTAGCGTCGAATCCTTATAGTTATTTAAGGTATATCTTTTTTTATACTATATAAAAAATAACTTTTACGTTTATTTGTTCGATTTTTAAGTTGTATATTACGGTTATAATAAATAATATTTTATAATTTATGAACTTTAGTATTAAAACGAAAGTTTTAAACTAATTTATTCTTGTACTTTATTTAAAGTTTTAAATTATATAACATATTTTATAACGTATAATTTCGTTATTAAGTTTTCCTTTAGTGTAAAAATTTATTTATTATATAAAATATTTATTTGTATTATAAGTTTTATTAAATTTTATATAACGTTCTACATAAGCACGCGTAATATATAAGCATGCGTAACATTTCTTTAATTATTCTAACTATATATCTTTAATTACCCATATTTTAATACTAATATTATGGAACGTTTTATAAAAAAAGCGAAAATGAACTTAGTTATAGAGGTTAAAAAACAAGTTCCGAAATTTAGTTATAAAAAGCTTAGTTTTATTTATAAAGTTTTATTTTTTATTTAAATATACCGTGTTACCGGTAAACGCGCTTAAACGGATTTTATTTACTTTTTGTAAAGATTAACGTCGACCGAAGAAAAATCGATTGTTAATCGAATTTTTAATTTAAATACGTAAGCGTTTTTTGTCCGATTTTAATACGTTAAAAATATAATTAATATATTATTAATTTAACACGTTGTAAAACGTATTAAAACTAATTAAGCATCGAATGTTGTTAGACGGTAAAAAGATTTTTAAAGCGGTTGAAATTAAAAAATTAATTATTAACAGATTTTATCCGAAAATTTAAAAGTATTTTATAAATAATTCGAATTTGTTCGGGTTATAATTACGAAATATGGTATTATAAAAAAGTATATTTATAATTTCGACCAGATTGGATTTTTAATAAGGCTTTTTATGGTAACGGATATAATAATTATTAATATCTAAGAATATAGAGAATTTAAATAAGCGTAATAAGGAAATAAAAAATAAGTTATAATTACTTAAATTATTAATTATTAAGGTTAGATTATGTCATTATTTATTCTTATAACGGAAAAATCTATTTTAAATCTTAATATTTCGATAATTTATTATTAATAACCGATTAAAAATTAAATTAAATAATAATAGTTAAATAATAAATAAATTAAGTTTCGAATAAATTTAATATTTTAATAAGTAAATTCAGACACAGACGAAAGGTTTTAACCTTTTTTATTTTCGACTGTTACGAAAGTTATTATTCGATAAAATTCGAAAAATATTGCGTTAATAATAATAATATTATATTTTATATATTTACGTATTTCTCGTATCAGTTTTAATTTTTTAATATATTTTGTGTTTTTATATTTTAAAACGTATTTATTTACGTTATATTAAAGATTTAATACGACGTTAATATATTTATATTGCTGAAGAAAAGTTTTTCTCCCGGTTTTTATAATACGTTTTAAGTTATTATAACTTTCGATAATATTAAATTTGGATTTGTAAAAGTTGAGTTTATTTTATTCGATTTTTATAACCTTTTTTCGAATTAAAGGTTTTTTTAGTTATACTTATACTAACCGTTGTCCCGCTAATCTTTATTAACTTTATTTTATTTTTCGCAAAAACTTTTAAGAATATTCGTAAAGTAATAAAATAAAAACGATGGTTGTAAAGAAAAGTTAAGGATTATTAAAGGAATTCGTTAATACAAGTATTTTAGTTGATTAAATTTATAACAAAAGATTATATATTATTATTGTATTAAAGAAGAATTTTTAAAAAAAAGCTTTAATTATACGAAACGAATTATATTTTAAGTAAACGTTATAAAAATAAGAATAAACGTTTTTAAAAATATGAATATTTATTATATAACAGGGATAAGCTTTTTTGCTTTAAAAAGAAAAGGATAATAAAGAAATGTAATTAATAGCAGCTAAAAGGGGTTGTCGTAAAACGGTTAAAATTAAGGAACGGAAATGTAATGTTTGTGGTAAGGCCGGATATAATAGGCGTATTTGTAAAAAAGTTATAAATATATTTAGCTAAAAAAACTCGATTAATTTGAATTAATATAATGTGTTATTATTAAGTTATTGGAATTTGTTGTTATAGAGTGACAAAAAGGGTTGCGCGTGTTTGTGTGTTATGCGTACTTATGTAGTACGTTATTGTTATTTAATAATAATAAATATTTTATTTTTATCAGTTTTCTTTTTTAATGAAAAACTAATTCCGTTTTATTTTGTTAAATATTTATAATCTTATATTAATATTCGCAGATTTCGGGTTTGCCGCTAATATTGAAAATAAATAATATATATAATTATTTTTATACGTTATATAATTCCGAAATAAATATCGAAATTTAGAACTTTTAAGAATTTAATTATTAAGGTTAAAATTAGGTATAAAGTTTATAACGGTATTACCTGTAAAAATACGTAAAATAAGGCTTTATATATATAGCTTATTAATTTGGTTATAAGAGATAATATTTTAATGTTATCGTTTAGTTTATAAATAGTATATAATGTTATTTTTGTTCTAGGGGAGGTTTATACAGCTGTGGAAAATATTCCAATCGAACCATTTTTTTAATATTAAAATATATGTTTTAAGTTAAAGTTTTAATAATTTTTCTGCTTGGTATTAAAACCTTAAAAATCGAGTCATCGTTATAATTAATAAATACGTCTTAATTTACTTTTTCGTGTAATTTCTTTTTTTAAAATGTGAAAAAATATCAGATTTAGGTATTTTTTCTTTTAATATATATTATATTAAGTTTTTATTCGTAAATTATTGATTAAGACATAACGTTAAGTACGTTAGGAAAATTTCGATTACGTAAGTAATTAATTATTTTTAATAATCGATCGCTAGGTTATAATACTTTAGCTATAATAATTTGAAAATTCTATCATAATTTTTTAAAACAAAACCAGGTCGAAATTAATATAATTTTTTTTCATTGCACTAATATTGTACGGTAACTAATTTCGCATTTAACATGTTTATCGTCGCAGTTAAATATTTAATCTTCGGCATTTTCGACTTTATAAACTTTTATTTTATTTTGCTATAATAGCTACCATTGGTTTTTTTGCTTTTAAGATAATATATTCTCCTAAATAATTTCGTTATTTAGTATAGCGGTACATTTCTTTTTTTAAAATTCGTACTTGTACTGTAATTAGTTTTTTCTTACCGTTTTTATTATCTATAACTCCTTTTAAGCTATTACTATTAATCCTTTTTTTTAACAGCTTAAGATTTCGTTGTAAGCAAATTTGGGTTTTTAGGTTATTTTCGAATTTAATAATTCGTTTTATATGTTGTTTAGTTAGTTTTTATCACTGTTATAGATATTTGCTTTATTGTCGTAATGTAACTCTTTAATAAATGCCTTGCTTTTAAAGCGTTACCTTAATAATATATTCTATTCTTAGTGTTTCTTAACTTTCGCTAAAGAAGAATTAAATCTTTTCCTCGATTAACCGTTCTGTTAGGTCTGCCGTCAAGGTTAATTAACGCTGCGAGTTCGTAATTATTTTTAACAGTATTTTTTTACTATTCTTTAGATTAGTTTGTTTGATATTTGGTACTCGCACTATTCGTAATAGCGTTAAAATTTTCTCGCAAAGCAACACTTCTCTTTTGGCCAGCCTCGTACTACTACCAGCTCGTCAATCTTTTTCTGCGTCGTTATTTCTCGTAGGTATCGATACCATTTCTAGTTTCTGGGATCCTTTCTAATTCGATCATATAAATTAAATCCTTAATACTATATACGCATAATTTATTACGCGATTCATTGCTTTTAATCCTCGTATATATTATATTAAAACCGTTTATGGTTAATAGCGAAAAACCTTTTATATTTATCGGACTTTTTTAAGTATATATTTTGGTTTTATTTTTAAAATTCCTTTTGTTTATACGTTAAATACTAAGTAGTTATTTCGTTATTAACGTTTTTACTGCGTATAAGAAAACAACTTATTCTATTTTAATTCTTTTTACTTTTCGTATTTTTATAGCATTTAAAGAACGGTAAGTCTAGTAAAATTAATTTTCCTAGCCGCTGATTAAAATAACTTTTTTGTTTTTCTTAGTTCTTATCGTATTTCGAGTAAAGGGTTATAATTATTTCTCACGCGGATTATTTTAATCTTTTTTCATTATTAGTTTTATTTCGGCGCGGGATTTTATAAATCGAAATCTACTATTGTTATCGCCCTTAGCTCCTATATTAGCGAACGACATAACTCCGTTTTTTATGATTATAACAGGTTATGTCAGCTAGCTGGGCGGTACGTAACGCACTCCATAAACGAAAATGTCACCTACTGATTGACACATACACATTCCGTGGCTAGATTACCAAGAAGCTGAACGTATTTTACAGTATACGTAATTAACTTAATATAATAATATAACTAATAACCTTTATATTTAACAATTAAAAGTTTTACCCGTTTAATTAACGTTATATATTAATTAATTAATTATTACTAAAACGATATAAGCTATACATTAATACCAATTGTTTATATATTTTATTAATTATGATAAGAATCGCATTATCGACGTTTTTTATTATTTATAAGAGGTTTAAAATTTAAGATTATTTTAAGGACACTTTTTAATTTAAGGTATATACTTTTAAAATTTAAAATTATATCGATTTTAATTAATTACGTCCGTAACTTATTGAACTTATAAAATCCGATATAATCCTTTATTTAAAAAAACGAATCCGTTCTCTAACGTAAATTAATTTCTTATTCTTATAAAAACTATCGAAAAAGTTGATTTCACGAATTATTAATAAATATTTTTAAAATAAAGACCGAAAGCAAATAAGTTTTTAATTAAAAATATGCGGTATATACTTATAAAAAAGAAAAATATAATATTTTTTATAAAGATATTAACAACTTAATGAAATATGATTTAAAATTTATATTTTTAATAATTAAACAAATAAATGTTTTTTTAAAATAAAACTTATGAAAATAATACGTTATGTTAACGGAATCTCGCGAAATGTACGATAACAAGTTTATAATCAATATTTAATGGAAATACCGTAAAGTAATGAAATAAATTTCGAAATTTATAAAGGAATTAAAAAAATAAATCGGAAAATAATAAAGTATTATAAGTATACAATAACGATATAAAATTTTAAAAACGAATACGATAATCGAATAAGTTAACGATTTATAAATAACGGTAACTTTCTTTATAAAATTTTAAAAAGCCTTTTTTAAATAACGATAAAACCCGAAATTAAAAGTAGTACGATTAATTATTAAAAAGTAGTTATTAACCTTTTAAATTATTAAACCTAAAATTATTAACTATTTATATTACGAAACGTTAAAAAAAACCTTTCCGACGTTTAACGGAATTTCTGCGGATTTTAAACATAAAATAATTTTAATGAAAATAATCTTAAGTTTATTAACGTTTAGCCGTATAATAAGGCCTTTAAATAAAGGTCGAAATAAGATAACCGTAAAGGTTTATACTTAAATTAAATTATTAATAAGCGAAAATATTAAAAGTCGGACGTATAAAATATCCGTTATATAATATATATAAATATTTTGTTTAAATTAATCTAATATTATAATACGTTTTTTAATAAAGCTCTAATAAACTTTAAGTTTAACGGAAAAATAAAATTATAATTAAAAAGTAAATTATTTTTAATCAATTTTTTTTAAGAAAAAAGATCGACCGTTTATTAAAAACTATAAACAAATTAATTATATAAAAGATAAATTAATTTTTACAAAAAGGTAAAGTAAATTTTAGTATATTTTTTAATTTCCGATTAACGTAACGTAATAAACGTTTTATTCTATCTCTTAAAAAGTTTTTCCATTTTAAACTTAGCGTCGACGATAAATATTTCAAATTTTATTAACAGGTTCTTAAACTTTAAATTAATTATATAAAGCGATAAGATATATATAAATAATAAGTTCATTGCGATTAAAAAATACAGAAAGGTTAATATATTACTCTAAAGTTTTAACGGTACGAAAACGTTACAATTATATAACGTATCTTATTACCAAAATTTGAATATAATTTAATACTACTTTAACAGTTTTTAAAAAAATGATATTAATAAAATAACAGAAAAATTAATAATTTTATTCTAAGCAAATATAATTAAATAATTATTATGTTAATAAATAAGTTTAATGAATTCGTTATCAAAAATATTAACGCAATAATTATCTACAAACAAAACGTTAACTTATAAACAAAAAAACCATTATATACAGGTAACGGTACTATATACCACTTAAAATTAAGCCATCCAGACCTCGAAATAATCATTTAATTATAATTCTATATAAAAAACTCCGCTTAAAATTTTTTATAATAATTAAATATCAAATATATAATACAACGAAGGCCAAAAAATAAATACGTCGCGAATTACGGAAAAAAGCATCCTAATTAAAATAGAAAGTTGTTATCGACTTTATAAACTTCGAAAAAACACGGAAAGGTATAAATACGTTATGTTCGCTATCGATAAATGCTTAAAATTTATCTAAAACATTTACCTTAAAAACCGAAAACTAAATATATTAATTATAACGTTTCGATACCTTTTAAAAGTTTTAAAAAACTAAAATAAAAAATCTTTTTATAAATAATCGAATACGATAACGAAATTCTAAAAGATTATTAACTTCGAAATATATTCTAATCGCATTTTTTAACATTAAACCTAAGCCTTGAATACCGTATATACAGGCCTAAAACGAAAATACAAAACACTTAAAAGGTATAATTAAAAAAAAGCTTTTACGATACGAAATAACGTTGAATTATTTGAGTTTTTAATTATATATATTTTTAAAGCAGTAATATAATTATATAACCTTCCTCTTAAATACGCTTTCGTTAACAAATTTATATAAAATCTTTATATTTATTTAACGTATAAAAATGGCATTATAATACTTAATCGAAAGCCTTAAAAATCTATTTACGAATTCATAACTATATAACCTATATAATAACGATTACCGTTATAGAAGAAAATACCAATTTTAAAAATTACATTTTAAAATGTAAATTAACTTTTTTATTAATTATCGATTAACTAATATTTACGAAATTTAAAACCTGTTAATGAATAAAATAATCGTTATTTTAAACGTTTAATTTAACGAAAAAATTACTCTCCTAAATAATATTAAGAACTTTAAAAATAATCTTTTTTACATTACGGAAAATAAGCTGGAAAAAGTGCTTTAATAAATAAAAATACTTAATTAAATTAATAACTACCTTATTTATATATAAAAGAAAAATAAAAACTTAAACGGAATACTTTAGTTACCGTCTGGATAAAAAAAAGATTTTAAAATAATATAAATATTAAAGAAAAAAGTACGGAATAAAAAGAAAAAGCCTACTTATATAAAATTAATCACCTTTATACAATTATTATATTCGAACTATTTCCGTCTTATAGATTATTACCGTTATTAACGTTTACTTTAATAATTATTACAATTTCTACGCCGACGGATAAAATAAAGGTAACTTTAAACTTTTATTATATTATTTAACGTAAAATAACGATAGGAAATGAGCACATTTTACGGATCGAAATTACTTCCTCGTACGTTCCGTATTACAAAAATATTACTAAAATTAAGTACAAAATATAAAAAGCCGCATTTAATATATAACGAATAACCTACTTTATAAAGACGCGTAATAACCGGCCGATAAACTGTATAAGGTTTTTTTAAAAAAAAGAAAAGAATTTAAAAACTTACAATATACGCTAACGTCCCACACCACCTCACCGGATGCACTACCTTACCAGATAACTTTTAGTACATTCCAATTACCTAATTTTAATTATCCATTTTTTAATACTAATAATATAAAACTGCTTACAAAAAACGTACGAATAAATTTAGCTATTTAGATTAAAAAACAAAACACAAAGCTTAATTATATAATATTTAATTTTATAAATAAAGTACCTTAATTTATTTTAAATGAATAATATTGCGGCAAACCTTTCTAAACCGATATTATCTTAAATTTGCGAATGTTAAAGCTAACCGAAAAAAAAAATTAATTATTAACCAAATTTTTAACCTAAATGCGTAAATATTTTTTATTTAGCTTTAGCATATTAAAGATATAACCAATATATTATTAACTTAACGCGTTACGGATTACGTCGATATTAATTAGGCGTTAAAATTTGTTAAATGGCAAAAAAAACTTTAAACGCGTTTAAATTGGAAAATTAATTATTAACGGATCCTATCTAAAAATTTAAAGACATTTTGTAAATAATTTAAATTTATTCGGGCTATAACTGCAAAATACGGTATTATAAAAAAGGGTATTTACAATTTCAACTAAACTAGATTTTTAATAAAGTTTTTTATAATAACGGGCATAATAATTATTAATACCGAAAAACGTAAAAAATTTAAATAAACGTAATAAGAAAATAAGAAATAAATCACAATTATCCAAGTTATTAATTTGTAAGGTTAAGTTATATCGTCATTTATTATTATAACAAAAAGAAATTATTTCAACTTTTAATACTATAATAACTTATTATTAATAACTAATTAAAAAATTATATTAAATAATAATAACTGGATAATAAATAAATTAAGTTTAAAATAAATTTAACATTTTAATAAATATACCCGGACGCGTGCGAAAGGTTCAAAACGTTTTTTATCCTCGACGGCCACGAAAATTATTATTCGATAAAATTCGAAAGATATTACGTTAATAATAATATTATTACGTTTTATATATCCGTACATTTTTCGTATCGGCTTTAACTTTTTAACATATTTTATTTTTCTATTTTAAAACGCGCTTATTTACGGTATATCGAAAACTTAATACGACGTTACTATACCTATATTACTAAGGAAGATTTTTTCGCCGGTTTTTATAACGCGTTCCAAGTTACTATAACGTCCGATAATATCAAATCTGGATTTGCAAAAGCTGGTTTTATTTTATTCGATCCTAATACCTTTTTTTCCGAATTAAAGGTTTTTTTAATTATACCTACGCCGACCGTCTTTCCGCTAACCTCCGCCGGTTTTATTTTATCCCCCGCAAAAATTTCTAAAAATATTTATAAAATAATAAAATAAAAACGACATTTATAAAAAAAGATTAAAAATTATTAAGGTAACTCGCTAATAAAAATATTTAAATCGGCTGGTTTTATAATAAAAGGTTACATATTATTATTATATAAAACCGTTCTTTTCCGCGAAAAAAACATCTAATTACGCGAAACGAACTTTATATTAATCGGTATTACGATAAAGTTTAATTTAAAATTTAAGTAATATAATGTTATAAATATTTACATATAAGTTCGATAAATATAAAATAATTTAGAAGTATAATATTAAGCTAATAATATATTAAAATTAACTGGAAACTGCAAACCTATTTATAAAAGTAATAACGTTAATTAAAATAGAGTTACGGTCAATTTTTGCAATAATTGCTAGGTTCGATCTAAAACTTATTTAATTAAATACGATTAGCGTTTTTATTTATAATAATTTAAATAAAAAGGTTTTTATAAAAATACTTTTAAGGTTTACAAAAAAAGGAAAGATATTAAGGTTTAAAAACCTTTTATATAGCTTAAAGAGGTTATCTTTTTTGTAGTAGAAAATGCTTATAAAGGCCTTTAAAAACCTGGGTTTCCGTAAGGTTTTTTAGAAATCTTATGTCGGCAAATGCGTTGCAATTCTTCAGACTGGGGAGGGGGGACTGGGTTGCTTGATTTCTGTAACTAGCTAGATAGGTGGAATTTCTTTAGCTGATATAGCCTAGCCCCTTTTGTTTTTGCAAACCTAGGGTTATATATCAAAGCTCTTTTAATTCTTTTAACCTCTTTTTAACAAATTACTATAATTATCGACATGCTTTTATGGCCCTAAGGTTGCTGTACAGCTATTTAGACGTCGTCGGCGTTTTTAAATTATTGAAAAAAAAATTATTTAATTTATATAAATCCTTAAATCTTTTAAACAAGATTAATTTTGTTTCCCGGAATACGTTTTTATTTTTTCGGATGAATTGTTTTTTATATATCCGAGTTTATTATATTTAAAGTAAAATAGTTAATTATTTTAATCTTATAAAAATCTCTATCGTAATGCCTCTTTACGCTATATTTTTTCAAAAAGATTCGGTAATAAAATCGTTATATATTTAATATACCGCCATAATTAAATATTAACAAAATATATTTTCTCCTTTATATTTTTATATTATTTGATTTTAATTTCGAAGAAAACTAATAAATATAATAACTTATTAATTAATATTAACGGCTATATTAATTTTGTTATATTATCTTAGTAAAATTTTAAGGTTGACGATATAATTAAACGTAGTTCTTTTTTATAATTTATAAAAAAATTTAAAATTTTATTTTTTAATTGATATCTTTCGTTTTATATAAACGTTTTAATATTTTAACTATTTTCGTACTTTTCGGAAAATCGGCAATAATTATTATAATACCTTTTTAAACGTTAATAATAACCGTAATAATTAATTTAACTTTATTAATAAAGGTAAATTTCGCTAAATTATTATTACGGTACTTAATTATTATTAAAACTATTTGAAAATATATATTTTTTATATTTTTTAACTGTTATTACATCGAAATTCTTTTTTTTCGCTAAGTTTAAAATCGAAATATTTTTAATTTAAAGACGTATTTTTTTTGTTCGATAATTTAATAATTACCTTTATTAATTATTTTAAATCGACGGTTTTCGGTTAACTTTATACGTTCTTTAATATTATAACTTTTTTAAACGTTATCGTAAAACTTTTTTTTTCGGATAATACTTCATTAACAAATTTTTTATTTTTTATTAATAACGGCCGTTACGTATATAAACGCTTTCTTAACGATTAAAACAATTTTGAAACCTTTTTTCTCGAACCGATTTGTAAATATTACTTCTAAACGCCCTTACGCTAAGCCTGTTGTTCTAAGGTTATCGATAAACCTGTCGACGAACCCCCTTTTTCAAGCCTTCCGTACCAAAACGAAACGGTACCTCGAATGTAAGATAAAATAAATGGATCGGGATATTAATTATGCCAAAAAAACGGAACTTAAAGATGTTACTATATCGGCAAATACGTTACAATTTTCAAATTAAGGGGGGGACTGAACTGCTTGATTTCTATAACCAGCTAGATAAGTAGAATTTCCTTAGCTAATATAGCATAAATCCTTTTGTTCTTACAAACCTAGGGCCATATATTAAAGCCCTTTTAATTCTTTTAACCTCTTTTTAACAAATTCTTATAACTGCCAACGCCTTATATAATAATGAAAGGTAATATATTAATATATTTAGTGTAAATGATATAATGCATAAATATAAAAAGAAAAAAGACAAGAAAATAAAAAAAAAATTTATTACCTTAAAAAGGCGATTTAAAATTAATAAATATAAAGAATTTAAATAGCTTTTAAAATATATATTTTAAAATAAAAACCGAATAATTAATTTAATTATTATAAAAGGCGTATTCTCCTTAAAGAAGACGTAACCGTATAAACAAAATTAGATAAAATAATAGATTGTTACCTTAATTTCTAGGTTTTATTAAACTTATTTTTTTCTTTTACAGATTACCTTATTCCTCTTTTATTTACGTTGTTTTTTGTCGAGGTTTTGAGCGGTTTTCATAATCCGGAATAATCGGGTAAATTATCGTTCGTAAATTTTTAATTTATATCGTTTTAAAATTTAAATTTCAAAGTTTTTAAACTTATTATTACTTTTTCTTTTTAATTTTAGTAGTAATTTTATTACAATTATTATATTTTTTAGCATATATTTATATAAAAATTAATTACTGTTATTTTCGTAAATTAAACCGTATTTAAAAATTAAAAGCCGAAATAAATTATTTTAAAAAGGTTATTTTTAGTTCGATAATAATATCGATAATTTTAATTCGTTCGCTAATTTTTTAGTAATTTTGTATTATTAATAAAACGGTTGAAATAATAATCCTGCGGTTATAAATTATCGGTATCGTATAATCGGATTTGTATAATATTATATTTTAAGTAATTCGAAAAGTTATAGAAAAGATTAAAGTTAAAAGTTTTAGTTTTTTTTTAGCTAATATTTAATATTTTTAGCCGTGAAACTAGTAAGGGTTCGGAAAGATGCTAGCCCTTTATATATAATTAAGGTTTGCCGTTAAGGTTTACCTTTAAGGTTTACTAAGGTCGAAACTTATCGGTAATTACGTATTTAGCTTTAAAATAAGGCTTTATAAAATTAAGATATTAATTTATTTTAACCCCGAAATTTATTAATGAATTATCGTATAAATTATATCGTATGATAATTTTTTGAATATTTGGCTCAGCTTAGAAAATATGGCTTAAACCTATTCGACCTTGGATAAAAGGCATATATTAAAAGAGTAATAATTTAATATTAAATTAATATATTAGAATACATTCTTTATATTTTTATATATTAAAACGAACTTTCTTTATTCGAAAGAAAATAATAAATAAATAACGAAAATTATATTAAAACAAAGTCGGCTTAGTTCTTTTTGTTATTATTTTTATATGTCTTAATATTACGTTTATTACATTATAATTATTAAGTTTAATTATAACTCGTTAAATATTTAATACGAAATTATAAATAAGGTAATTTAATATTTATATTATACTCGTAATTCCGTAATTTAGTATAAAAGTAACGGAAACGTTTAAATTATTATATATATAAATAATATTTATTTGTTAATAGTTTAATTAATCAACAAGATTTTAAAAGTTTATAATTTCTTTTTTCGGAAAAATTATAAAATAAAAAATGAATAAGTAAAATAAAATTATTAATTTTAAATTAAATAGTTAAAAAAACTGTTATTAAATAAGTTATTAAAAGTATTATCTTTTAAATTCGCTTCTTTTTTTATATTAAATTATGTTGATGAGCAAATATTTAAATTATTTATAAAAAACGTTGTAAAATTAATAATAAAATTAAAATACATTAAGATATATATATTTATAAAGAAATAAAAAAAATAAGTAACATAATAATTAACGGTTTTACGAAATTATTTATAAATAACGCGTACAAAAAATTCGCAAAGTTTTTAAAAATAAAAAAAAAGTATTTAATAATTAAAATTTATTAAAAAGCGATTTCCGTTAAAAAATTATAACGCGTTAGATAAAACGTAAAGTAACGTAAAAGTTTTTGATAAAAAGCGATTTAAATCGGTTTCGGAAAAACTAGATTTATTAATGATCCTAGCGTAATAAACGTTCGCAAGGTTTGCGATGGCCTTATTAGGGGATATGTCGGATATAGTTGTCAGCTAGCTGGGGGGTGTATAGCGCACCCCATAAACGGAAAGGTCACCTACTGATCGGCACATATATGTTCCGTGGCTAGACTACCAAGAAGCTGAACGTATCCTACAGGATACGCAGTTAGCCTAATACAAAAAACATAATTAATGTTCCTTATATCTAACAATTAAGAATTTTATTCGCTTAATTAACGATATATATTAATTGATTAGCTGTTATTAAGACGATATAAGCTATATATTAATAATAATTATCTATATACTTTATTAATTATAATAGCGACCGTACCATCGACGTCCTCCATTATTTACAAAGAAATTAAAAACTAAAATTACTTTAAAAAGGAATTTTAATTTAAAGCATACGCTTTTAAAATCTGGGATTATATCGATCTTAATTAATTACGTCCGTAACCTATTAAACCTATAAAACCCGATATAACCTTTTACCTAAAAAAACGAATCCGTTTTCCGACGCGAACTAATATTTTATCCTTTATAGGAACCATCGAAAAAGTCGATTTTACGAATTAGTTAACGAATATCGCTAAGATAACGACCGAAAGTAAATAAGCCTATAACCAGGAATATACGGTATATACCTATAAAAATCGGAAATACGATACTTTCTGCAAAAATATTAACGACCTAATAAAATAGATTCTGGAATTTATATCCCCAGCGGTTAAACAAACAAATTTTTTTTTAAGAAAAAACCTACGAAAATAGTACGCCATGCTGGCTAAATCTGGCAAAGTATACGACGATAGGTTTATAATCAGTACTTAACGGAAATACCGCGAAATAATAAAATAAACTTCGAAATTTATTAAAAGGTTAAACGAATAAATCGGAAAATGGTAAGAAATTATAGTTATAAGGTAACGACATAAAATCCCAGAAACGAATACGATAATCGGATAGGTTAACGACTTATGCACAACCGTAACTTCTTTTATAAAATTCTGGAAAACCTTTTTCTAAATAACGAGGAAAACCGAAATTAAAAGCGGTACGATTAACTTCCAAAAGGCGGCTGTTAACTTTCTGGATTATTAGGCCCAGAATTATTAACCATTTATATCACGAAACATTAAAAGGTCGTTTCCGACGCTTTACGGGATTCCCGCAGATCCACCTAAACAAAACAATTTTGATTAGGATAATTCCAAATTTATTAACGCCTAGCCGCGTAATAGGGCCTTTAAACAAAGGTCGAAACGAGGTAGCCGTAAAAGCTTATACTCGGATCGAAACACCAGCAAGCGAAAACGCCAAAAATCGAACGTATAAAGTACCCGTTACAAAGCATGCTTAAATACCTTATACAAGCTAACCTAATATTATTATGCATTCTTTAACAAAGCCCTAATAAAATTTAGGTTTAATAAAATAATAAAAGTTATGGTTAAAAAGCGGATTACTTTTAATTAGTCCTTAAAAAAAAAGATTAACCGTTTATTAAAAACTATAAACAAATTAATTATATAAAAAACAAATTAACTTTTAAAAAAAATAAAATAAGTCCTAACGTACTTCTTAATCTCCGATTAACGTAACGTAATAAACGTTTTATTTTACCTTTTAAAAAATTCTTTTATCCTAAATTTAGGATTAACGATATATATTTTTAACCTTATTAATAAATTCTTAAACTTCAAACTAATCGTATAAAGCGATAAAATATACGCAGGTAATAACTTCGTTCCGATTAAGGGGTACGGAAAGGTTAATATATTATTTCGAAATCCTAACGGCACGAAAACGCTGCAATTATATAACGTAACTTATTACGAAAAGTTTGCATGCAACCTAATATTATTTCGACAGTTTCGAAAAAAGGGATATTAATAAGATAACCGAAGGATTAATAATTTTATTCGAGATAAATATAATTAAGTAGTTATTACGTTAATAAATAAGTTTAATCAATTCGTTATCGAAAATATTAACGTAATAGTTACTTATGCAACTTTTGTTACTTATAAACGAAACGTTAACTTATAAACGAAAAAACCCTTACGTACAAATAACGGTACTATATGGCACCTAAAACTAAATTATCTAGGCCCCGAAATAATCGCTTAATTATAGTTTTATATAAAGGGAATACGCCTAAAAGGTTTTATAATAATCGAATATTAAATATATAATAAAGCGAAAGCCAAAAGATAAATACGTCGCAAATTACAAAAAAGAACATCCCGATTAAGATAAAAAATCGCCATCAACTTTATAAACTTCGAAAAAAACCCGGAAAAATATAAATACGTTATATTCGTTACCGATAAATACTCAGGATTTATTTACGACATTTACCTTAAAAACCGAAAGCAAAATATACTAATCATAACGTTTTAACACCTTTTAAAAATCCTAAAAAACCAAAATAAGGTTTTTCCATAAGTAATCAAATACGATAACGAAATCCTAAAAAATTACCAATTCCGAGATATACTTTAGTCGCCTTTTTTCAGTATTAAACTTAAACCCTTAACACCGCATATATAGGCCCAGAACAAAGGTACAAAACGCTTAAGAAATATGATTAAGGAAAAAGCGATTACGATACGAAATGGCGTTAAGTTACCCGCATTTTTGATCGTATATATTCTTAAAGTAGCAGTATATTTATATAACCGTACCTTTAAATACGCTCTTTTTTGGCAAACTTTATATAAGGTTTATTATACTTACTTAACGTACAAAAACGGCGTTATAGTATTTAATCGGAAGCCTTAAAAAGCCCATTTGCAAGCTTATGGCTATATAACTTACGCTATAACAATTATTACTATAAAAAAAAAACAAAAATTTCAAAAGTTAAATTTTAAAATATAAATTAACTTCTTCGTTAATTACCGATTAATTAATATTTACGAGATTTGGAACCCGTTAACGAATAAGGTAATCGTTATTCGAAACGTTTAATTTAACAAAAAAGTTACCTTTTTAAGTAATATTAAAAACCTTAAAAACAACCTTTTTTATATTACGGAAAATAAGTTACAAAAATTGTTCCGATAAGTAAAAATACCTAATTAAATTAATAACCACTTAATTTATATATAAAAGGAAAATAAAAACCTAAACGGAATAATTTAATTATCGGCTAAACAAAAGAAATAATTTTAAAGCGGCATAGGCGTCGAAAAAAACGTATAGGATAAGGAAAAATAAGCCTATTCGTATAGGATTGATTACCTTTATACAACCGTTATATTCGAACCATTTCCGTCCCTTAAATCATTACCGCCATTAACGTTTGCCCTGATAATTATTACGATCATTACGTCGACGGAAAAAATAAAGGTAACCTTAAACTTTTATTATACTGTTTAATCTAAGGTAACGGTAAAAAACGAAAGTACCTTACGGGTCGAAATTACTTTCCCGTACGTTCCGTGCTATAAAAATGTTACTAAAGTTAACCATAAAGTATAAAAGGCTGCATTTAATACAGGACGAATAACTTACTTTATAAGTACGCATAATAACCGGCCGGTAAGTTACGGAAACTTAAAAAAATTAAAAACCCGAAATATACGCCACTATAATCGGAAAAGCTTTATAATAACGCGTACGGTACTTAAGTTACAAGGCCGGGTATATAAACGAGATTTATTATTATTGCCGCAAAGTTATAAAAAGCTAAATATATACCTTTTAAGGAAAATATTTAAAAAAGCCGAAAAAATTTATTTATAAAGTTATAAAAAAATGTAATCCTAAAAAATTATTAATCAGTTTTCTATTAAAGGGAAACAGGTTTTAAGGTATATATAAGTATATGTTTATAAGTTTAATAAATATAGTTAATTATAAAAGTATAAAGCCCGTCTCGTTATACGAGATAATTAACAGCTTAAAAACGCTTGCGGTAATATATATGTATTTATATTTGTTAAAAGGTTATTTCGAACCCTAATCGCTATTGCGGCAAGATTTAACCTAAAGCTTAAGCAGTATAATGTTATAAACGCCTTCGTTAACGTAAATCTGCCTTACAAAATGTATATAAAAATATCTCCAGGTTACTTATACCGTAGCAAGATATTTTTATTTAAAAAGGTATTATATAAATTAAAAAAATTACTTTTATTATGGTAAAAAAACTTTACTAATACCTTAAAAAATTTAAAATTTAGCCTTATTCTTTACGAACCTTATTATTTTATTCGTTAAAAAGTGCTTCTTTTTTTTTTCGTAAACGATATTGTTACGGTATATCGCAAAAAAGATTAAGGCCTCGTCGATCAGTTAATATAACAAGTAAAAAAACGGTATATTTTTATAAAAAGTAAGGACCTATAATGGTTCCTTAATATCGAAATAATTAAAAATAAACTGAACAAAAAGATTTGGTTATCCTAATCTGACTTTATAAATAAACTGGCTAACCTAATTCCTAAAAAAAGTTTAAATAACCTTCCAAAAATATCCATAATAAAAATCGAACTATTGCCAAATCCTAACCTAGCTTATTTAAGCTTTATTAACAAATATTAAAAAAAAATCGGTTTTATTTTATACGTTACAGTTAATACGCGACCCGATATATTATTTGCAGTATCCAAATTCGTACGATTTAACCTGAACCCTAGCAACGTATATTACAAAGCAGCAAATCGAGTTGTATTATACCTAATCAGTACCAAAACGCTAGCGTTACAGTTCGGCGGCGAGGATTTATTAAATACTTAAAGCAACGCCTTTTTCGTAAATAACATAATCGATCGAAAAAGTTCCTAAGTATACGTTATAAAGCTATTCGAAGGAATAATAAGATAATAAACGAATAAGTAAAATATAATAACTACTTTTACAACAGAAACGGAATTATTATTCCTTACGCAGGCTGCCAAAAAAACCTTATTCAGTTCTTAATTAATTAAAAAATTAAAAGTCGGCCTAAATATAGAACCGCTAAATATATAATACGACAATTAATAGATAATACGGCTAATTAACGCTAACGTAACCCTATTAAAAACGAAGTTACGGTATATAAATATATATAACTACTGGCTACGAAAGGCAGCAAAAAGGGACCTAATCAGGGTGGACTATACGCTTACGGGCGATATATTAGCTAATAAACTAACCAAAACCCTATTACGAAAAACCTTTAAGCACTTTAAAAAGCAACTAAAATTAATGGATATCACAAAAGCCCTAGACCGACGAAGGAAAGCTTTAAAAAAGATTTTAAACGAAGAATTAACTGATCAGGAGGAGTTAATCGCCGGAGGAAAGGTGGAATGGACAGCTATGGCTTTAGGAAGTAACGAAATATAACGATTAACGCCATAAATACTTCAGGGCGTTAAGGGGGTATATCAGCTAGCTGGGGGGTGTATAACGCACCCCATAAACGGAAAGGTCACCTACTGATCGGCATATACATGTTCCGTGGCTAGACTACCAAGAAGCTGAACGTATCCTACAGGACACGCAGTTAGCCTAATACAAAAAACACAACTGATGTTCCTTATATCTGACAATAATGGAATAAGGTCGGAGGGAATCGGACCGTCTGTCGCGTTAGTAAGTGGAGGAAATAGGGGTAACAGTTAATTTATATAAGGGATTAATTCCCTGAGACCCTGAATAAGACAGTTAGCTGTTATCATCATCAACATTAATATACGAATGAAGCTGTAACGAGGATACTCATATTTCGTGGTCTCAGGCTGTTTGACAGGAGTGGTATCGACAGCTGCCCTTGCCACCTGAATAGCTTCTTCCAGGTCTGCTATGGCTCCCGTTCGCGAATATCTGTCGTCGAGCGGAATCCAAAGGTTGTTTAACCGCCAAGCACGGTCTGGATGATATTGTGGAGTGGCTTCGACAACTTCTCGTGCCACCTTAATGGCTTCTTCCAGGTCTTCCTTTGCTTCTCTCCTGGCGAACCTGTACTCCTTTGTAGTCTCGCTCATGGATGGCTTCACATTGTCGAAACATTTCCGAAATGCAGCAAACGCGACGAACATTGACCTTTTGCCCGCGATAATGGTCCACCCCTTACCGCAATCATCCCGGATCCATCTTGGTCCGATTGACAGAATATCTTGGTCCAGCGCACCTCCTGCCTCTTTCGACCCCGCCTCTTGGTTCATGTGTGACCTCGGGAGCGAGAACAACGCTATTTGCTAGAGATGTTGTCCGAGATGCCGGCGGAACTGATCTGTGTCGACAGCGATAGTAGCGGCCGGGTCTGTGATGGCCCCTTCTACCTTTGCCCAGACTTTGTCGCAGAAAGCGCAGTCTTTTGTGTTGATGTGCTGGACTGGTCTGCGGGACGCTTCAACCATGGCAGAGATCTGTTTATCCGGTACCTGGTTCCGGTGATCGTTGCTGATGTGACTTTCTAGGAGATAAGCTGTATCAAACTGGTGGGAACATTCCGGGCAGGGCCAAATATTGCGATGCAGGAGTAATTCATGTTCAAACCAGGCACGTTGTGACTTGTACGTCTCCAGCCCGCACCCTGGGAAGGTGCAGATATATGGTTCGAGATCTTCTAGTACGTGTTTACTGTAACGCGTTAATGTCTTGATAGACCAAAGGTGGGGCTGACAACGCTTACTGCCACTGGTGCTCCTTATTCACGGGCTTGAATCTGACTACTTCATAGCAGTATTGACAACCAAACCATAGACTGTCTTCAACTTCTTTGGGAAGAGCAGGGAATTCCAAACCATCCTCGGACGACTGGATGATTGATGTTGCGAACGATACGACTGACATAGATGGCTCCGCTTCCAGTATAACGCCGAGTTGAGCTTGAGTTTCGTCGCTTACGAGTACCGTAGCTTCTGTTGTTGCCCCTATGCTAGGTTTCGTGCTGCCCGACACAGCCGATTTCCCGAGCTCGGATAACGTGCCGCCTGCTTGTGATCTTGTAAGTGGAAGGATATCCATATTCAGGTTTTCTTTGATTTCTGGTTTGGTCTTAACCTCCGAGAGCTGCTCGTTGTGACCTCGACGGTACTTAAAGTACTGCCTACGCCTCGCATTCGCCTCACCCAACCGGAGTGCCAGAGCCTCATTGTGTCTTGCTAGATGTCCATATTTGTCCTTGACGTAGAGCACATCCGCGCGGTTATCGAATGGTTCCTTTTTCGATGCTCTCTGACGCTTGTCCTCAGGTGCGAACTTGCGGATAAAAACAGATGCTTTGAAGAGGTTGTTTATGCTGAGATTGATTGAGGCAAGCAGCTCGATAATCTCGGAGGTCGTAGCTGAGTCTTGCTTATCTTGTAGCTTCGAGCTCCCAGAAGTTAAAGAGTCCGAGTCACTGGAGGAAATATCTGTCACACTTACTAGGGAGCAGCTGCACAGCTCTTGAGGATATTGATATTGATGATGATATCTAGGAAGCTAGAAAACGGTGATCCTACTAGTTATGGGTGATCCACTGATATAGGGCTTTAGGGCTTCGGAAGGATTAACGTTATCCCGAATAATTCGTGAAGCTTTAGATAGGGAGGCCCTTTTCTGCAATACACCCCCTTAATCATTCGGCACCCAGCAAAAGGATCACCCTTATAGGCACCCCCCAGATCCAACGCTTTTAGGCTAGATATAAAGGAATTAAAATTATCAAATGGCTCGCATATATAACGCTCTTACTACTCCCCTTTTAAAAAAACCGGTTTCCGGAAAGCAGTTTTTAAATATATATAACGATCCCCCTTTAATTATTCCGCTAAACGTCCTTACGTACGAACTTTATCGAATTAAATATATATATATATATAACCCTTCTACTACCGTACTAAACGTCTTTACGTACAGCTCCTTCGGATAAAAACGTAACGGGTTACTATATATCCGATTTTAAAAACGTATCGCCGTAGATAAATAAAAACGCTCCGGCCGTATTCTTTAAACTTTTTAAGTAATAATATTATTATACGAAAAAGGTAATAACTTTATATTTAAAAAATCCTTTATTTATTTACGTATAACTTTTTATTTATTTATTAACCCGCGTTACTTTATACATTTATACGTATTATCGGTAATTACCGACAACGTAACGCCCGGTTATAAAGCTTTATTACATTGTTCCGGTAACTAACGGTATTTTAATATTTAAATAATAAGATAAAAGTAATAATAATCTTTTAATTCTAATAAATCTTTTATTAAAATTAACTACATACCGTATAATTTGTTTAGTTTAAATTATTTCGATTAATATATAATTATCGAATATTATTTTTTATATTATGCGAATAACGTAATAAATATTTTAAATATTTCGGTATACGGTAATTTTAAAAGTTTATATTAAATATATTCGGAATTTATCCGTTTAAAAATAACTATTAAAAATTATTAAACCGTTAAATACGTTTAAATTTCGAAAATATTATAAGCGTAAATACGAACGTACGTATCGTATTATATAAGATATTATTGCGATAAGAATAAGTATTTTACGATAACCTAGTTTAAAACGGCAATATATTTAATTCGTACCGTATTTATCGTATTCTCGTCGATAAAAATAATTGTTTTTTTTTATAACCGAATAATCTTTTAAATCGAAAGCTTATCGTTTAAATAAAAAAAGTTTAGCTTTCGTAAATATAACAAAAAAGGTTCGTTTTTAACGGTTACGTTAATTTAATTTTATAACGAAATATATCGGAAAAATAATACGGCCTATTTTTTCGTATCTAGTTTTTACGTAACAGGTTATAACGCTTTAATTATTATCTGTAACGGCCATAAGTTTAACTAATTATTAAACCTAGTTGTACGGTTTATATTAGCAGTGGTATTGTAGAAATCTAAGCAATAAGATAATAATTACGTCTGATAATAACAAATAATCGTAAATAATTTAGATAACTAAATTATATTATAAGTTAATATTATTTACGTTATAAAAATAATAAGCGTATATATTTTAATTAGGATCCGTTTGGATCTGTTTATTTTTTCAAATTTATACCGTATAAGTAAATTAAATCCTTATAAATTCGGAAATTTTTTCGAATTTATACTTTTTAAATAAATAATTTTTTTTAAATCCGGGAATTTATTTAAATTCATATTACGTAATTTAAAATTTTATATCGGAAATAATTTATTTAACCTTTAACCGTTTGTTAATAAGATAAATTTAATTAATTTTAATATAAGGTCGAATAAGTTCAAGCCTTATTTTCTAAGCTAAGCCAAATATATAGAAAATTATTATACGATATAATTTATACGATAAATATTATACCTAATATTTTCGAACACGATAATTAATTAATAATTTTACGGTTAGGATAAATTAATACCTCGGTCTTATAAAGCCTTACTTTAAAGCCAATTGTTGAGCCCCCGTAAATACGCAATTTTTCAACTAATATCGGCTTAGTAGGCTTATATATATGGTTGCCGATAAGTTTCGACCCTGGTAAACCTTATGCCCGCTGGCTTTACGGTTCGGCAAGGTTAAATAATATAACTTAAAAGATATTAATCTTTACGTAATAAATCTTAAAAATAAACCTTAAAGGCAAACCTTAAAAACAAACCTTAATAACAAACCTTAACTACGTATAAAAGGCTGGCATCTTATCGAACCCTTACCAATCTCGATCGTTCTTATAGCTTTTCGAATTATTTAAAATATTATATTACGCAAATCCGGATATACGATACCGATAATCTATAACCGTAAAATTATTACTAAAACCGTCTTATTAACGATACAAAATTACTAAAAAAATTACCGAACGAATTAAAATTATCGATATTATTATTAATCTAAAATTTTGTTTGAAAATAATTAATTTTAGTTTTTAATTTTCGGATATAATTTAATTTATAAACATAACGGTAATCGAATTTTATAAAAACGTATGCCGGAAAATGTAACAATTATAACGAAATTATTAACGAAATTTAAAAAAGAAAAATAATAATAACCTTAAAAATTTCGAAATTTAAATTTTAAAACGATATAAACTGAAAAACTATAAACGATAATTTATCCGGCTGCTCCGGATTACGAAAACCGCCCAGAACCTCGACAAAAATCGACGTGGATAAAAACGGAACAAGGCAATTTACGAAAGGAATAGGTTTAATAAAGCCTAGGAATTAAGGTAGCAATCTATCATTTTATCCAATTTTGTCTACACGGTTACGTCTCTTTTAAAAAGATTAATTAATTTTAATATAATCTTTTTTTAAAATATTTTTACTTTTAAAAATTAATTACTTATTACGTTTATTTAATAAATAACTTCCTTTTTTATATATTATTTTGAAGTTATTTTATTTGTTATATTAAATTATATTAAAAAATAAAATTTTATAATCGTTTTAATTAAACAAAAACGTAAATTAATAATTTTTTTTAATAATAAGCTTTCGAAATTATATTTTATTTTTCGTATTTTAAAAATAAAGAAAAGTACGTTATAATAAAGAATACGGTTCGTTATAAAAATTATATTCTAAAAAGAAGAAGTTGTAATAATATAAGCGTACCTTTTAATTCTTTACGTAATATTATTTAAAGATTAGAACCTATAAAACGTAAGGAAATTTTAATTAAAAAACGGTTATTACGATCGTAAAATAAATAAATAAAATAATCGTTTATTTTTAACGATTACGTTAATAACGAAAGATTTTCGTATTAGACATATCGAAATAATAAATTAAGGATTTTAATTCTTAAATAAATTAAAAAAGTAAAAAAAGGTTGAAAACCGAAATAATTACGTAAACCGCGTAAATTATTTAAATTACGGGATGGTCGATTAATTTAAAATTTTAAGAAATTAATTAAGTACCGTTACATAACGTATATTAAAATTTTAACTTTAACGATTTTGGCGTTATTAATAAAAGTTCCTCAAAAAACGTTAAACGTTTGCAAATTATTTTTCTAGTTTTTAAATATTTTCAGAATTTAAATAATTCTTTTACTTAATTAAGTATTAAGTAAGTTCGTTTTATTTTTATATATTTAATATTTCCTTTTATGTCGTAAACCGGTACGTTGTTTATAATTCTTTCCTTTCGTTTTATATTAATATTAATTATATTTATCATTAGTTTAAATAAAAAAATCTAAAAATCTAAATAAAGTTTAACCTTCGGCGGTATTTTTAATTTATAATTACTTTTTAATAATTGTTTTAATAATTTCATATAAATTAATATATTTAAAATCAAATTTTTTGATAAATTTCTTTGGTTTCGTTATTTTTATTAATTAAGTAGATTTTTTTGGTTTTCGAAAATGTTAATTTTTTAAATTTTTTTAATTATAATATTTATTTATTTAATTAAATAGGAATTTAAAATTTTTTTTTATTTCGGTATATAATTAATAAAATTATTTTGACGTTAATTAATTTTTTATAAAAATCTTTAAAAACTTTTAATATAAAACCAAATTTAATAATTATTAACGTTATTTTAGTACTTTTATGGTAATTAATGTTATAAGTTAATTATATAATTAATAACCTTTCGACCTAATTATTTTATTCTTAATTAATATAATACTATAAATACGTTTTTAATATTGAGTTAATTCTTTTCGTTTATCCGTTTATTTACGGTTTAAATACACTGGATAATTTATAATTTAATTTAAGTTACATTATTAATTCTTACAAAGTTTTTGAAATAAAGGTTATACTTTTATTTGATATAATTTCCGTTAAAATTTATAAGTATTTAAGATATATTTTTACAAAAAATATACGTAAATTATTTTATATTAATATTTTCGTTATAAGGTAAAAAAATAAAAAGCTTTTATAAATCGATTAATAATTACGAAAATATTATCGTAATATATTTTTTCAGCTGGATCCTTTAATATAAAGAGCTTAATAATAAAGTTAAATATAATAAAATTTTGTAATTATTTAACGATTAATAATAAATATAATTTTCCGTAAGGTTTATATAGTTATATTTTCAACTTGGCGCAAATATCGTATTATCGTATTACTTTTTATACGGTTAATTGTATTTTAAAAAAAGAATATATCCGTTATAAATATTTTAAGGTTTTATAAATCCTTAAGTATTTATATAATTAATATTTTTATATTTTTCGTATTAAATCTTTTTAAAGTTGTTTTTAATATTTAAATTTTATTTATTCGTTACTTTTCTAGTAAATTATTAATATATTATTATATACGTTAATATATATTACCTAAACTTTTTTTATCGTAATAATTTATTATTATCGTAAAAAAATATAAAATATTTTTATAGTTTATATATACTTTAATTTAATATATATTATTTTTAAAATAATGATTAAATACTTTAAAAAGGTTAACGATAACTAAAATTTTTCTATTATATATAAAATAATTTAGCTTGGTTTTATATAATTTGTAAAAATAAAAAGTAATAAAATAAAAATTTCCTTAACGTCCCCTACATGCGAGCGAGATATATAAGCGAGCGAGATACTTTTTGGCACCTCGTAACAACAAATTTAAATGACTTAATAACAACATATCGTACTAATTTAAATTAATCGGATTTTTTTTCGCTAGACGTATTTATAGCTTCTTTACAAATACGCGTATTATATCCGGGCTTACCGTAAACGTTACATTTCCATTCCTTGGTTTTAACTTTTTAATAATAACTGTTTCTAGCCGTTATTGGCTGCATTTTTTTACCACCCCCTTTTTTTTTCGGCCAAAAAAGCTTATTCCTTTTGTATAGTAAGTATTCTGTTTTTTAAAGACGTTTGTTTTTAGTTTTGCAACGTTTGTTTAAAATATAATTCGTTTTACGTAATTGAGTAACTTTTTCTTAAAGAAAAATATTTTCGTATAAAAGTAATAAGTTACTTTTAGTTAAAAGGTTAACCGATTTAGCTATTTTTTATTTTAATAAGTTATTTTATTAATTTTTAATTTTTTTTTGTAAATAACGTTTTTATTTCGTTATTTTCTTAATATTTTTAGGGGTTTTTGCGGGCGGGGAACGAATAGAACCGGTAAAGGTTAACGGGGAAACGGTTGGTGTAGGCATAATTAAAGGAACTTCTAATTCGGAAAAAACGTTATTAAAATCGAATAAAACAAAATTAACTTTTCCGAATCTAGATTTAATGTTGTTGGACGTTATGGCAGTTTAAAACGCGTTATAAAAGCCGGCAAAAAAATCATTTTTGGTAATGTAAGTATAATAACGTTGCATTAGGTTTTCGATATACCGCGAATAAACGCGTTTTAAAATAAAAAAATAAGATATATTAAAAGGTTAAAACCGATACGAAAAATGCGCGGATATATAAAGCGTAATAATGTTGTTATTGGCGTAATACTTTTCGAATTTGATCGAATAATGGTTTTCGTAGCCGTCGAGGATAAAGAAACGTTTCGAACTTTTTGTACGCGTTCGAATATATTTATTAAAATGCTGGATTTATTCGAGATTTAATTTATTCATTATCCAGTTATTATTATTTAATGCGATTTTTAATTGGTTATTAATAATAGGTTATTACGGTACCAGGATTTAAAATAATTTTTCGCCGCTATAATAACAAATAGCAGTATAACCTAATTTTAAGAATTAATAATTTAAATAATTATAACCTATTTTTTTTATTACGTTTATTTAAGTTTTTTACGTTTTTCGGTATTAATAATTATTATATCCGTTATTATAAAAAGCTTTATTAAAAATTTAATTTTGTCGAAGTTATAAATATCCTTTTTTGCGGTGCCGTATCTTGCAATAATAACCCGAATAAGTTCGAATTATTTATAAAATGTTTCCGGACTTTCGGATAAAACCCGTTAATAATTAATTTTACGATTTAAATACGTTTAAAGTTTTTTTTGCCGTTTAATAAAGCTTGACGCTTAATTAACCCCGACGTATTTTATAACGCGTTAGGTAAGTAATAAATTCGTTATATCTTTAACGTATTAAAGCCAGACAGGAAACGCTCGCGTATTTAGGTCGAGAATTCGGTCGATAATAAATTTTTTTTCGGTCGGCGTTAATTTCCGCAAATTAGGAATAATATTAATTCGGGCGCATTTACCGTTAAAACGGTATGCTAGGATAAAATGCGGAACTTTATAAATAAAACTAAACTTTTTATAATTAAGTTTCGGGTCTTTTTTTTTAGCCTGAATGGTTAGGTTCATTTTTACTTTTTTTGTAAAGCGTTTTATAACGTTAGTATTAAAAAATAAACGACTGAAGATAAGTAATTAAAATGGCTAAAAAAGTGTTTCGCTCGCTTATATGTCTTGCTTGCATGTATAGAACGTTAATTCTTTCGATATCCGATTATTATTTTTAAGACGTAATTTAAAAAGTTAATTTTTAACTTAATTAATTACTTCAAGTTATAAATAATTAGTATTGGTTTATTAATTAAGGCGTTTTTAATTCCTTAAAAAATCTTTTATTTTTTTAATATTTATTCGAATTATATTATTTTAATAAGTTTTATTAATAATATAATTATTCCGTTAAAGTTACGTATAAATCTTTTATATTATTTAACGAATTTAAAAAATGTTTATATTTGTTTAACGTTAATAAATTATATGTAATTTTTAATTATTATAAGTTTTTAAAATTTATTTTAATATTCTTAAAGATAATAATATGTTTTAAATATTTTACCTTTTAAATATAAAAAATGCTTTTTTGGCGTTAACTAAAAAATTAACGTTTTATAACGTTTATAAAATTTTATAAATATATTTTATATATTTTTTTGGTTTTCGAATAAATTGAAATATCGTTAAGGTAATATATAATAAAAGTATTTAAATATATTCGTAATACGTAATTAATTATTCGCTGAAAAGTTTTCGATATACTCGTAAGTTTAAAATGAATAATAAAGTGTTCGGAAAATCCGTATTTATTTTTAAATTCTTTTTTTATTTATTACTTAATTTACTTTATACTTAAATTTTTTTTAAATTAAAATATAAATTATTTTGTTTTACATTAATCATTTCTTATTTGGATAATTAATAATAATAAGGTTTTATTTTTAATAGTAATATTATTAAATTAATTGGAATTAATAATAAATTAAAATTTTTTTCTTAGTACGATAAATATTAAGTATTTTATTAATAACTTAGAACGTTATATATAATTGTTTTTAATTTTGTTTTAAGACAATTACGTAATACTTTTATTTTTGTTTAATTTAAGTTTTAAATACAGTAGAAAATAATTGTTTTGTTATTTTGAAAAATTATTTTGTAATTTTATTTATTATACGGTAATAATTTAATTTTAAGTTTTTTTTAAAATAACTACTTATATTTATAATATTTTAGTAATATTTTAATTAATTATTTTGGTAACTTCTTAAACTTTAATAATAAGTTGCTTTTTATTTGCTAAAATTATATTTTAAACTTTATAATAATATTCCGTATTTGTTTGGTATGCGTTTTGTTTGTTACGTATTTTGTCCCTTTAGGTAATAAGGTTTTTATCGTATTTTTATGCCTATATTCGTTAACTTTATTAATCGAATATTGAAATTTCTTAATCGATAATTAAATTATATTATTTTAATTATAGTAACCTTAAAATTATATTATAATATTTTATTAAGATAATATTAAAATTAATAAATTTTCTTTTAACAAAAGTTTTAAAGTAATTAATTTTACGTTTAATTTATCCGTTATTGTAATTAAAATCTTTAACTTTTAGTATTTTCGACTTTATAAAAACTTTTTTGTTTCCTTATAATAACTATAACTTATTTATTATTTTTAAAGAAATATAGTTCCTTTATAAAGCACCGTAATTTATTATTGCGGTATATTAGTTTTTCAATTTGTATTTATGTTATAATTAAGTCTTTTTTTGCCGCTTTTATTATATATAAAACCTTTTTAAAATATTGTTATTTACCTTTTTCTTTGCCAGCTTAAAACTATTTTTTAAATAACGTTGGTTTTCTAAATTATTTTCGATTTTTATAATTTATTTTATTAGCGTAACGTAATGTTTAAATAGGTAATTTACTTTTAAAAGGTTTTTTTAATACTATATCTTGGTTTTAAAATTTCGTTTCCGCCAAAAAGATTATTAAATTTTTTCCTTAAAAGATATATCGTTTTATTAAGTTTTTAATGAACGTTATTTAAAATTATAAATCCGGAATTATTTTTTAGCAATATTTTTTATTATCCTTTAAATTAATTTTTTTTGTATTTAATAATTATATTAATCGTAATAATAATAAAAGTGCTTTATAAAGTAAACTTTTTTTAAATTAGTTTTTAAATGTTATTAGTTAATCGATTTTATTTTATATTATCTTTTTTTTAAATGTCGGTACCATTTCTAATTTTTCGGATCGTTATTTATTTAATTACTAAAATTAAAACCTTATTATTATATTTATATAATTTGTTATATAATATATTTCTTATAATCTTTATACGTTCCGTATTAATTAAACTTTCTTAGCTACAAATTTCCGTTTTATTTTTAATATTCTTTCTTTTAAATATTAAATATTATTTAATAGTTTTTTTATTGTCCTTATAATTGAAAAAGTAAGTTATTTCTTTTAATTCTTTTTTATCCTTTATAATTTTAAAATTATTTTATTAAAATAGACTTTATAATAATATTTTCTTCAATTATTATTTAAGATAATGTTTTAAATCTTTTTAATCCTTTTATATTTTTAATAAAAGGTTATAATTATTTCGAATACGAATTATATTAATCGCTTTTTGATCGTCAATTTTTTTCCGGTATTAA
The DNA here is from genome assembly GCA_004155915.1 of Monosporascus sp. CRB-9-2. Taxonomy (NCBI): domain Eukaryota; kingdom Fungi; phylum Ascomycota; class Sordariomycetes; order Xylariales; genus Monosporascus; species Monosporascus sp. CRB-9-2. The sequence continues at coordinate 68,203 of QJOA01002295.1, forward strand.
CCTTTAAAGATTAAAATTTATTATTATAATTACTTTTAACTTTTATAATTTCGGATAATATATCTTTATTTTCCGCAATTATAACTGGTAACTAAACCTTTTTTAAATTAAATAATTTTTAATTTTATAAATTTTAAATATATTCCGTAAAAAGTTAAAAATAAATCGTACTTTTCTTTTAATTAAATTTAAGGTATTTTAATTTCGGAATAAAATGTTCCTTTTTGTTTGTTATTTTTTCAATTAATATAATATTCGAAAGCTTTTTTAATAATTCTTTTTATTTAATATTTTAACCTTTAAATAATTTCGCATAATAAGTTTAAATTAATTTATTGCATTTTTAATAAAGCAAGTTATTATAACAAAAATTTAATTTAACAGGTTTTTAATTTTAGGATTTGGAGATAATACGGCCAGTATTAATATACTATAATAGCTAGTTTATTGGCGTTATAAACGAAGATTTTAAGCCAAGAAAAAGAAGAAAGGAAAGGTAGAATTGTAAAATGCGTAAAGATTTATAAATATCCTTACTTTTTAATAGCAAGTGTTACGGCCAGCATTGATGCAGCATGGTAGCTAGTTTATTGGCGCTATGAACGAAAATTCTAAGCTAAAGAAAAGAAGGAAAGAAAGGTAAAGTTGTAAAGCGCGTAAAGATCTACAAATATCCTTATTTTCTGTATAGCAGGTGGCTAGTTTCTATGGTAACTGTTAGCCCTATATGACGGTTACCAGCTTTACGGTTTAAGCCTGGTAGCTGCCGTTATATTACCTGCTTTGAAAAACTTGTATACGATTAAAGTAAATATATAAATTTTGTTAATTATAGGTGCCGTTTTTTTAATCCAGTTCTTATTTTTACGGTTTTATTATTATTGGAATAGTTTTCGTTAATTTTGTCGGCAGCCGTTATACGTATTTATTTTTATAAATAAACTGATAATTTAAATATTTTAAAATATGCCGTATAAAACCGTTTTATTACGATCGGAATATTTTTAAAATTATAACCTTTTTATTGTATTTAATATTACAGGTTTTTATAATATTCGTTAAATTTTAATCATTTATTTTATTTTATTTTAAATCTTAATTTATTAAAGTAATAAATTATTATCGGCTTTACTTAATTATTTTACAATTTAACGATAAATTAAAAACGAAATTTTATTTATATTACCAAAAAAGATTTTAAAAGAAAATTTATTATTAACTTGAAAATTTTTCAAGTAACGTTTTTTATTAATTTATACCTTTTAACGTTTTTACGTTTTTAATATAAAATTTTTTTATAAAGGTTTAAACGTTTTTAATTTATTTAATAATTATTAATATTTATTAAATTAATTCGGTTTTTGTTTTTATTATATTTAAATTTAATATAAATAAACCCCGGATAGTTTTATTTAATATAATTTTTAACGGAATTATATTAATTAATAAATATGATAATAAATTAAACCTAAAATTTAATATTAACATATATACGATGTGATTATTTTAATATTTATCGCTATAAAAACGTAAATTTTAATTTAATTTTTAATTTATATATTTATAAATTTTTTAAATTTATAAATATAAAATATTTCCGATACGATATTTTCTACCGATAAATTCGTTTAATTTAATTAAAAGTTAAAAAATAAATTATTTCGTATTATTATTAATTTAAATAACGGATATTTTAAGGAAATAATATAAATATCGCCAATATTAATTAATTAGAATTTCGGTAATATTAATCTTTTATTTAATAAGGTTATTATAATTTTATTAAATTTATTAATAAATATTTATATATAATTATAATCGTAATAATTTTTCGGCATATTATTTCCGTCGATAATAACGTAATTCCAAATATTATTCGAAATAAAATAAAAAGTAAAAAAGTTCCGAAATTCTATTTTAAAGCGTTTTATTTTAACGATAATCGTAATAATTCCGGATATATTATTAAAATTTTTATTTAAACCGGAATTAAATATATTTCTATATTAATATTTTAATTACTTTATTTTAGTTAAAATATGCAAATATTTTAAATACGTAAATTTTATAAATAAATATAATACGGAAAAAAATATAATTATTAATTATTTTTTTAAATATTGTTAATTTTTAATTTTTTTTAATTTAAATTTTACGTTTAATTTTTATAATAAATAAAGTTAATTAAATTAATACTTTATAAAATATTTTCGATTCGTACTTTAATTAATATTTTATTAATAATAACGAAAAAGAAAATTATTTGTTTTAATGAAATTAAAATTTAATTTTTCTTCTTTTTTTAAGTTTTAATTATAAATAAATCGACCGTTTTCCGTCATAAAATATCTATAATAACATTTTGTTTTTTAAATCGATATTAAAACATAATATTAAAATAGAAAGATTTTATTGGATTTAATATATAAAAAAACGTATTTATATATATAATATATTAAGGTTTAATAATTAATTATAATAAAAAACTGTTATTTTAACCGTTTAAAGTAATAATATTTAAAAATTTAAATTATAATAATTAATTTACGATTCTAAGTAAAACATGTTTTTTTATTAAAGTTATAATTTTCCAAAAATATTTTATAAATTTTTATTCGTTATTCTTTTATCATTATTAAATCATACCTTTAATTACGTTATAAAATACGTTTATTTTCATTACAATTAATTAATTAATTAATTAAAAACTTTTTATAAATAAATTATTTTATTTTTTTAAAGTTTATTTATTCGAGTTTTATTATAAAAAAAATATCTTTTTTTAATAAAAGGTTTAATAATTTAATTATACAGTTTTTATAATAATAAAATATTTATATATAATTATCAAATTTAATAAATAAATAAATTATAATATAATTATTAAAATTTTTAAATTGTTATTTTTAAAGTACTTTAAGTTTAACTGAATCGATAAAAATATTTATATTTAGTTTTATAATAATAACGAAATAATTTATTTTTTTAATATTAAACCGGAAATTTTTAATATTTTTTACAGGTTAATTTTATATAACCGGTAAATAAATTTATATAATATTTTTAAAAAAAGGTTTAAGGCCGAAATAAATTAATATATTATGAACATAAACGTTTATATAATAATCAAAAACTTTATATAATTAAATATTAATAAATAATTATTATTAAATAAGATTTATTTTAAATATAAAAAAAGATTTTATTAAATCGTTTTTTAATAAATTGTAAAAATTATTAAATATTTTAATTTAATATTAATATAAAATTTGTACAACGTTTAAATAATATTAATTTTAATAAAATATTTAAGGTTTCGATAATTAAATATACTACCGTTAAATAAAGGAATTAAAATAAAAAGAACTTTAAATATTAATTTTTTAATAATAATTAATATAAAACCGGCGTTTTAACGAATATAATTTTAGGATAAATAAAATTCAAACAGTATTTTTTAATATATATAATTTAATATCATTTATTTTTATTTATTTACTTATTATTTTTTAATAAAAAATATTAAACGGCCATCCGGCAAATTAAAGGTTTAAAGGTAAGTATCGTCCGGTTAAATTTTAAAATTACGTTATATTTAGGTTAAAAATCTTAAAAAAATTTCAATTTTTTAAAAAACCCTTTTTTTACATAAACGAAAGGTTTTAATAAAAATTTTCCATTTTGTTTTACGTATTTTAAATCTTTATTTTCGGAAGAAGAAAGTTTTTAACCGTTACATACTTTCCATTTTTATAAAACGGTTAACGTTATAATATTTAAATTTTTATTTTTTAAAAAAAAAAATTAAAATAACGAAAATTTATTTTATTGTTTTATACGGAAATCGATTTTTAATTCATTCGTTAATAAAACGATAATTAAATTATTTTTAATAATTTTTATAACGAAAATAATTGGTTTAATATTATATACATCCGGTGTATTTTCTTTATTTAATATATTTAACGCAATAATAAGCACGGATATTAAAATAAAATCATTATCGGGTTTTTTTTATAAAGATCGCAAATTTGGTATTATTTATCGACCCTTTTTTATAATATGGTTACGGCGGTTAACGTTTTTTTAAACTTTAAAGTTAACGTACCCGTGTAATAAATATTAAGTTAAAAGTTTAATCGCCGATAAGAACTTAATTATAATTAAAAATTTATTGTGTTAAATAATATTTTTATTCTTATTATTTAATAATAAATTATATTTTTTTATTTAATTAAAATTAATAAAAGTATCGTATCCGGTATTTATAATTTAAAAAGTTTAATCGGAAAAACCTTATTTATTAATTTCGAATATTATAATTATTTAAATTTCTATTTAACCGGTAAGTTATTTCCCGTAAATTTATAATTAAATTAATTTTTTTAATTAAATAATACGAATTTAAAATCATTTTTTGTTTATATAATAAAAAAAAAGGTTAACGAAAAGTTAGATTTATATTCCGATATTATAACAAATAAATATATTTAAGTTAATTTTATTTATTTAAATTTACGTAATTTTGATAAAAGTTGTATATTTTTTAAAATTATTTATTTCTGTTATTATTAATATAAAAAAAATTATTAAAAAATCTTTTAATAATTTTAGTTTTTTTTCCGATTTATCGAAATCAAACAAACTTTTTATTTTTTACAGTAATAATCTTTTTTTATTAAGGTAATCGTTAATTTTATATTCCGTTTTACTATAATTAAAGTATATACTAACTTTTTAATAAACCTTTTTTTTAATTTTTAATAACAGTTTGCCGGTATTAACCGAACTTTTCTATTTGCGGGAATTATTATTTAAATAGGGTTTTTTATTTTTATTTTTCGGTTTATTATTATTAAAGTTGTATAATTAACGCTTACTTTTTTGCTAACATTTTTTATAAGTAAATTAATTATTATAAATAATTATAATAACGTAATTATAAAACTTTTCGTAAATACGGTTAAAATTGTAATTATTTTTAAAAAATCATAAATTAAAGTTTAGAAGAATATATTTTTATAAAAATTATTTTTATTTATTTTCGGCAATTTTAATTTTTTAAATGAAAACCGTAAATTTAAAAATAAAATTATAAATATTTTTATTTTTATTACATTTAAAAACGAAAATGCGGAAAGTTTTTCTAACCGCAAAAGTTTGGTTTAAGTCGTAATACGATAATTTTAATATTTAAATTATTTCGGTTATATATTAAAAAAGTTATATAATTAATTAATAATAAATTTGAATTATTTATTCGTCCTTTTTTTTAAAAAAAATTTATTAAATAAATTATTTAAATTTTTTTAGTTTTAAAAGATTAATTTAATTATTTTACACTTATTTATAACCTTACGGATTTAAACGTTAAATTTGGTTTTATTACCGTTAAACTTAAATAAATCGTAAATATAAATATCTTTTTTTAATTATAATTAAAATTTACGTTATTATATTTTGCAAATTTATAAAAACCGGATTATATTACTATACCGATAAGGCGAAACGTATTAATATTACCGAAAACGTTATTAATTATATTTTTCCGGAAAAAACGGTTAATATTATCGGAAAAAATAAGAAAATGATAGTTTTATTTAACTTAAAAACAAATAACTTTATTACGAAATCTTTAAAATTTTCTTTAAACGTTTTAATTATCGTTAACCATCTTATCGATAAATTATTTATCGAGATCGGTTTTTAAATAATTATAATCTTAATTTTGATTTAATAAATCTTTTATTTTTACGGCTTTAATTTTATTTTTCGGTACGTTATTTTTTGTCATTTTTTTACAATATTCGATATTTTTTATATTTTGGTTTAAATTTTAAAAAGGTATTTCGTTTTTTATACTTTTAATTATACTGTTAAGTAATCTAAATCGTTTTAAACGTTAATTACTTAATAAGTAATTTTTTTAACAGATATTTAATTTTAATATTAATTAATTTAGGTCTTAATTTTAAATTTAATCTAAAACGCGTTATTTTTCGTTATTACGTATCGACATAAAGGAAATATAATTCCTTATTTATTAATCCCTAAACCAGCAAAAAAGGGAATAAGCTTAAAATAACATTACGGTCAGCATTAATGCAACATAATAACTAATTTATTAACACCATAAACGAAGATTTTAAGCTAAAAGAAAAGAAAAAAAAGGTAAAGTCGTAAAGTACGTAGAGATTTATAAATATTCCCACTCTCTATGTGGCAGGTGGCTAGTTTATGTGGCAGCTGTCAGCTCTATATAACGGTTGTCAGCATTACGGTTTAATCTTAGTAGCTGCCGTCACAGCAAGTAGCTAGTTTATATGGTAGTTATTAGCTTTATATAACAGTTACCAGCCTTACGGTTTAATCCTAATAATTGCCGTTATATTACTTTTTCCTAAAAATTTATATCCGATTAAAAAAATATGCAAGTTTTTATTAATTATAAATATGGTTTTTTTTGGGGGGGTTAGTCCAGTTTTTATTTTTGCGGCTTTATTATTATCGAAATTTTTTTTGTTAATTTCGTCGGTAATTATTATACGTATCTATTTTTATAAGCGGACCGGTAATTTAAGTATTTTAAAATATTTTATATAAAACCGTTTTATTATAATTAAAACGTTTTGTCAGCAGTCACAGTAATCCAATGCAGGAATCTGGCGTAATTGCTCTAGGTTGGTTCTCTAAATTCTAGGAAAGGACAAATCTAGTCCGTAGGCAATCGCCCTTACATACACGATTAGGTAACAAAGGATCATCAGTGGACAAAGGCTGTCCCAGGCAGCATTCTGCTGCCTAGCCTAAACAAAGCCTACCAGCCGGTAGCACCTAAAAGCACTAATTGCCGACACGCCCTCTTACGTCAGGTAACTACAGCTAGAAAGTCCGAAAAGCCCAAAATTAAATCTAAAAACAACCAATTTATATACAAGTTAAACCTCAATCTTTATACATCATTTTCGAATATTCTTTAATTTTTCAAATATTTTCTTAAGTTCTGAATTTCGTACTAATTACTTAAAATCCGTTTATTAAATTACTTTATAAGCCCGTCGACAGGATTATCTTTACTTTTTATATATTAAAAGTTAATATTTTTTACTTATACTTTTTATTATACGTTATAAAATTTAACTTTAATATAACGTTTTTTTTTGTAATATCTATATATTTTTTACTTATTTAAATACTTTTATATTATTTTTTAAAATAAAAATAAAACTTTTAAATATAAGTTTTAATTTTATTAAAAAATTCCTAATTTTTATTACTTCCGTTATAACCGTTTCTATATTTATATATTCCGCTTTTATAATATATTTCGTAATTATATTTTATAACTTTAAAATTTAAAATCCAAACGCTTTATTTATAAAAAATATATATTTTATAATAAACTTTATTAAGTTTTAATTATCCGTAAAACTTATATCTATTATTCCGAATAACTTTAAATTATTATATTTTTGATATAAATAATTTCGTTTTAATTTTTTATATCGAAAAAATAAATTTACCGTACAGTTTAAATAACGTAATAATTTTTTAATATATTTCTGGTATTTAAGTAATAAGTTATTTATAAACCTAACTTGAATTAAAATTATAAACGTTATGTTTAATTTATTAATATAATTTAAAAAGTTAAAAAAATTTTGTTAAGTTCGTATATTCAAATAAATTTTTTTATTAACTTTACCTTTATATTTAATAACATATTTTCAGTAATTTTTAACGAATAATATAAGTTTTTTATATTTATTTAACTTAATTAATTTAATAATTTTTTAATATTTTATTATTAATTTAACTTAACGTTATTAATCGGTAAAAAACGGATAATTCGTATATTTAAATATTAATTTACATTTTCCAAGTTCTTAATAAAAATATTTTTAACGATCTTTTTAATAACGTTTTTAAATTATTATTTATTAATTCCAAAAAATAGAAAATTATTAAGATATAAAGTAATAACGTACCCGGTTTTAAAATTATAATAAATCATATTATTTAAAATTAATAAATAAAAATTTAATTTCGTAAATATTTCTTTAATTCTTTTTTATTAAGCAATTCCGGCCTATTTTAGGCCGTATAAAGGATTTATTAATTTAATAACTTTTTTTTAAAAAACGGTACGTTTTTTTATCTTTTAAATATATATCGAAATATTTCTTTAATATAAGGAACTATTTTATATCGATATTTCTTTTAATTTATTATTTAAGTACATAATGATAAAGTTGATTTAAAGTATATATTAACTTAAATAAGCAGCTAAGATTATTAAGGCTTTTTAATACATAATTTTTGTTTCTATTCGTTATAATTTTATTATAATTAATTCCTTTTTATTAAATAAACCCTTTTGTATAAATACGTACCTTATATTTCTTTAATCTTTTTATAAATATATATTTGTTTTTAATATTTATTTAGTATTAATAAGGTATTTATAGGTTTTTTTGCTAAAGGGCGTAAACTCAAAGGTTTTATACAAAAAGTTTTTCTTAATTTCCGTAAAGATTATTTTAAACTATATATTTTGTTTTAGGCCTTTTATAACTTTTTTTAAGAACGGGCCGTTATCCGTTATTACAAATAATTTATAAATAATAAATAACTTGCCTAGGTTAATATTTTTTAAATCTTTAAACTTAAAAATATTATCGTATTTATCCTTTAGCATATTAACCATTTGTTGATATTCGTAAATATTTCGGATAACCTGATCGGCGTTTCCGTAGCCTTTAAAAAAGTCGTTATCGTCGACGTTTGGAACGAAATAGAAGGTATATAAGCCATAATTATCGCCCTTTTATGTTAAAGCTAGCTTTAATTCGCGCATTAATTTAGCGGCTTCATTTAAGGCTTTTAGGGTTTATAACTTGGGGATTATTTTTTTCGGGCGTCTCTTTTTACGCTTAACTTGCTTAGTTTCCTAGTCCGTATTAATTTCCGAAACGATATTATTATTTTCATGTTTTATTCCGATATTTTTCTGTTTTTAACGGTATTTTAATCACTTTTGTACGGGCCATAAAAGCCATCGAATGATATCCTTAAGCTTAAAAGGTTGCTTTAGTTTTTCCAGGTTTTATAATCTATAATATATAATATTATAAATAATTTACCGTTTTTTAAAAGTTATATCTTATAACTATACGTCCATTAATAGCTTAATAATATACCTTTTGCTTTACGGGCTACTAACTTTTTTAATTTAGTTCTGTAATTTTGATTAATTAAAATTATGCATTTATTACCAAAAGTTCGAAGGTAATTATTATTAAGTTTATATTACTTACTAAACTTAAATACATTTTTAAAATATTCGATTAATATTATATCCTTTATTATAAATTATTTAATCTTATTAATTATATACGTTATAACTTTTATTATTAAGTTATAAAAATATATCGAAATTTTTATTTAGGTTAAAATTATACGAACTTTACTTTATGAAAACTGGATACCTTTTTTGTAATTTTTTTTTAATATTAATTATAAAAATTAAAAATTAAAAATTTAATATTTTTAATTACGTAAAACTTTTCAATAATTAATATACCGAACTTTTTATCGTTATTTAAACGTAAGGTTTTTACTTTTTTGCTTTAATTTTTTACGTTAAAAAAGGTCGTTTTTAAACGTTTAGTTATCCGTATAATATAAGTATATAACCTTTGTTATATTAAATTTTTAGGTTTAAATAAATAATATTTTTTATCACGTAATAAATCGTTTATAATAAAATCGAAATAATTATTATTTTTAATATTAACGGGTTTAATTAAGCCTATATTATATTAAATAATCTTTTTTACGTCTTTTTCCTATCGTTAAGATTTTATAGATAAAATTTTCGTATTTTCTTTTCGTTATACGTTATATAAGATAATGCTTTTATTTTGTTAGGATTTAAGTTTATTTCCCTAAACCTTTTAATGGTCCAAATTCATCGTTTTATATTAAGGTGGCAGAAACGGCAGTATTAAAGGAAGATTTTTTTTTCGTCCGTTATATAAACTTTTCTATCCTTAAAAGCGTTAACGAATATTTTTTTCAGGTTACCGTCGTTTTTATTAAATGCTTACCTTAATACGTATCTTTATTAATAGTTTTTATTATTCGTCGACTCCGGGGCCTTAATAATGCGTTCCGGCTTCTTATAAAGCTATAAAAAAAAGCTTTTTCGAGGTACGTTAATTATTATTAATTGGAACCCGTTAAGTTTTATTGTGTTATTTTTATTTAGATAACCTTCTTTTTTGTAATATATTTCTTTAAATAATATTTTTAAAGGAAAATTGTTAATATATAGCGTATATTTTACCATAATTTCGTTATTCTTTTTATAGGGCCTTTTTAAAGGCCATTTTATTGTTCTAACGGTAATGGCGATAATAGGTCCTTTACCTGTTATAATATAGATTCCCTTATTTTTGATATTTAGAACCGAATTCTTTTCGAAATCCTTAATGTTTTTCGTAATGTTAACGTTCGTTTTTGAGTCCTAAAGTAACCTATCTTCATTATCCTCCATGGATAAATGGATATGCAACAGCATAGTACTGCCTATAACTACTTTAAAGCTCTTAATTATTAAAGCTTTAAGGCAATTAATCACTGAAGCTATTATTTTAGGGCATTTAGATGCTGTAGCTTCAGTAACGTCAGTTACTGTAACTAACTCCTAAATCATCTTATCGTATTATTTTATAAGTTCTAAGGCTGTTGTTTATTAACATAGGCGTTAAATGTTCTTCCACTGGAACGGTATAAGTCCTCCAGGCCCCTAGAAATGAATTGCTTTTTGTTTTGTCCACCGTTACAGGTGTTGCTACGAGTATTACGAGAACTGTTGCTTTGGTTATTGTTGTTATCCTGACTTCTGCCTTTATTTCGGCCTTGCTTCCCTTTTTTACTTTTATTTTTTTTTTTCTGGGGCTTAAGGTAGTCTTTCGCTAAATATCCGTATTTGCTATAATTAAAACAAAATAGCTTCTTATTTTTATTCCATGCGGGCTTATTATTTCGGGAATTATTATTTCTTTTACCTTTTTGTACATTATAAAATTATCCGTTATTTTTCTTTTTGTTAATACGGTTATAAAATTCGCTGTTAAAATTGTTGATTAATTGCTAAAAGAAATAGTCCGTTTGCTGTAAAATTAATTATATCGTTTTATATTAGCTATTAACGCGGTTTTTTATAATAGTAAAAAATACGTAATATGCTTTTCGGTTTTAAACTTTATGTTATAACTTTTTAATTTTCGAAATAACTTTTAAACCTTGGTAATAAATTATATAAGGTTTTTTTTATCGTATATAATCTTGTTAAACTTTTTTTAAAGGAACCTTTATCGGGCTTTATTTATTACTATATGAATCTTTCGTAAAATCCTTAATATTTTTATTTTTTTAATACCTATAATTAATTTTAAAAGCGCTTTTTTGCAGGTTTTGATAATAGTTTTCGCTAAATGTAACTAATTAATTTGCTTTAGTTTTATACCGTTTTTATAGTTAATCTTTTTTAATGTAAGGTTAAAAGCGTTACTTTATGATTTTTAATTAGTTTAATTTAATAAACAATTCTTTTATTTAAAAAAAAGTTGAAGCGTTTTTAACGAAATTTCGATTCGTTAATAAACTTTTTTTCCGTTTTTTTTTCGTTTTTTTAAACGGATACCTAATTCGTTAAAGTTATCTAAGTTATTAAAGTTAAAGCCCGAAAAGCTGCTGGAGGAATTGTAATAGCCTTTCCGTCGTTTCGGTAAATTCCCAGATAACTTTGAAAAAAAGGATGAAGATAATAAGTTGTTTAAATTATTAAAGTTTCCGCGTGTTATTTCTTTTCCTTTGGACGGTGGCTTTATTCTTTCACTTTTTTTTCTTTTCGAGAGGTCGGGCTTTTTTTCGCCTTTTTTTAAGGGGTTGATCTTTTTTACGTTGCTTTTTTCGGGTATTGTAACAGGCGTTGCAACAGGTGCTGCAACGGGTGCTGCAACGGGGACTTCCTTCGAGCTACTTGCCCGAGCTATGGGCTGAACGTTTTCTAACGTTTTTGCTTATATATTTGTATTTCGTAAGCTTTTCGAACTTCGCGACGTTTTATTTTCGAATATATTCAAAAATTTTATTATTACGTCGTTTAGTTGTAATATTATTTCGTTAATTCTTTATTTTTAACGCTTTATATTTTTAATTTTATCCTTAACTTATTAATATTTATTTTCCCGTATTTTAACGTTTTATTTAATCCTATTTATATTAATACTTAAAAACGTATAAAGTTGATTTAAGTTTATTTCGGTATATTATTTTTAAATTAAGGTTTTAAATTTTTTTAAGTTTGTTTTTAGCTTTTATTATTAAGGTAACGAATTATTTTTTAATAAAAATACGTTTTATTTTTCCGTTTATTTTCTTTTATTATAAAATTCTTTATTTTAAGGAATTTTTTAATCGTATAAAGGTCCGGGGTAAGGAAAAGAGAAAAGATTATCTTTATTTATATGTTTCCGTCCTTTAAAAACGAAATCATTATCGGATAAGTTATTAATTTGTTTAGCAAAAAACTTTTTAAAAGTTTTACGTTTTTTTGCTATCGTTAATTATTATTTAATTTTTTTTTTAATCGTTAACTACACCGTTTTTTTTTTAAGTTACGTACTTTTTTTATTAATTTAATTCTTTAAATTATAATTAACTACTTCGTATAACGGATTATAATTATTAATTAACTAAAAAACATTACCATATCAGCAATCACAATAATCGAATGCAAAAATCTGGTATAATTACTCTAGGTTGGTTCTTTAAGTTCTAAAAAAGAACAAATCTAATCCGTAAGCAATCGCCCTTACATACACGATTAGGTAACAAAGGATCATTAGTGGACAAAGGCTGTCCCAGGCAGCATTCTGCTACCTAGTCTGAACAAAGCCTGCCAGCCGGTAGCACCTAAAAGCACTAATTGCCGACACGTTTTTAAATTTAATGACGGAATATTATGTTTTATTAAAATTATAAATTTTTTATTTAACTTAATATTATGATTTTTATGACGTTCGTTAAATTTTGATTATTCAATTTATTTTATTCTAAATTCTGATTTGCCGTTAATTTTTTTTAAATAATAATAATATTTAAATATGTTAAAATAACGGGTTATCGTTGGTTTTGCGTAATTAATCGGCGTAAAATAAATTAATTATTTTATATTTCGGCGGTAAATTAAGAATAAAATTATATTTATATTTCTTCTAAATTTTAAAAAGTTTTAATTATTATAAATTTAAATAAATAATTAATATTTATATTATAAAACCTTTTTTACGGAAAAAAACTTTGTCGACGATTTTAAAATCGGTTAGGTAACGTTTTTTATTAATTTGTATTTTTTAACGTTTTTACGTTTTTAATATAATTTTTTATAAACGTTTAAACGTTTATAATTTGTTTAATAATTATTAATATTCGTTAAATTAATTCAGTTTTTGCTTTTATTACATCTAAATTTAACGAAAATAAATTTCGAATATTTTTATTTAATATAATTTTTAACGGAATTATATTACTTAATATATATTATAATAAGTTATACGTAAAATCTAATACCAATATATATATATTTTAATCGTTTTAATATTTATCGATATAAAAACTTAAATATTAATTTAAATTTTAGTTTGTGAATTCGATAATTTTTTAAGTTTGCGAGTATAAAACGTTTTTGTAATAGTATTTTATACCGGTAAATTCGTTTAATTTAATTAGAAATTAAAAAACAAATTATTTTATATTATCGTTTATTTAAATAACGGATATTTTAAGGAAACGATATAAGTATCGATAATATCGATTAATTAAAGTTTTAACGGTATTAATTTTTTTTATTTTTTCCGTTAATAACGATATAATTTTAAATATTATTTAAAATAACGAAAAGGTTAAAAAGTTCCGAGGTTTTATTTCGAAACGTTTCGTTCCGACGGTAATTATAATAATTCCGGATATATTATCGGATAATTTGTTTAAGCCGGGGTTAGGTATATTTTTGTATTAATATTTTAGTTATTTTATTTTGATTAAAATATGTAAATATTTTAAGTACGTAGATTTTGTAAATAAATATAATACGAAAAAGAATATGGCCGTTAATTAATTTTTCGAATATTATTAATATATTATTTATTTTTATTTAAATTTTATATTTCGTTTTTATAACGGATAAAGTTAATTAAATTAATATTTTACGGAATATTTTTAATTTATATCTTGATCGATATTTCGTTAATAATAACGATAAAAAGGTTTAATTATTTTAGTAAAATTAAAGCTTAAATTCTTTTTTTTAAGTTTTAATTGTAAGTAAATTAATCGTTTTCCGTAATAAGGTATCCGTAGTAATATTTCTTATATTAAATTAATATTACAAAGTAATATTAAAATTAAAAAGAAAATCGGTTTATTAAATTTGATACGTAAAAAGAATACGTTTGTTTGTAAAATATAATAAACTTAATAATTAGTTATAATAAAAAAAATATTTTTAAAATTTAAGGTAATAATATTTAAAGGTTTAGATTATAGTAACTAACTTTTAGTTTTAAATAAAATACGTTTTTTTATTAAGGTTATAATTTTCGAAAAATATTTTATAAGTTCTTATTTATTATTTTTCATTATTATTAAATAATATTTTTAATTACGTTACAGAATACATTTACTTTTAATTTGGTCGATTAATTAGGTTAAAAAAAATTAAAGTTTTATAAATAAGCCCTTTTATTTTTTTAAAAGCCTGTTTTTATTTAAATTTTATTACGAAAAAAAAGTTTTAAATAAACGGTTTAATAATTTATTTATATCGTTTTTATAATAACAAAATATTTATACGTAATTATAAAATTATATAAATAAACAAACTATAATATAATTATTAAAATTTTTAAATTTTTCTTTTTAAATTATTTTAATTTTAAGTAAATTAATAAAAATATTTATATTTATTCTTATAATAACGTTAAAATAATTTACTTTTTTAGCGTTAAGTTAAAACTTTTTAATATTTCCTTAAAAGTTAATTTTATATAATTAATATAAGATTAAATAGGTTTAAGCCATATTTTCTAAGCTGAACCAAATACATAAAGAATTATTATACGATATAATTTATACGATAAATATTATACTTAATATTTTCGAATACGATAATTAATTAATGGTTTTATAGTTAGGATAAATTAATATCTCGGTTCTATAAAGCCTTATTCTAAAACCGATTAATACGTAGTTGCCGATAGGTTTCGACCCTAGTAAACCTTATGCCCGCTAGCTGGTTCGGCAGGGTTAGATAATATAATTTAAAAGATATTAAATTTTATACGGTAAATTTTATACGGTAAATTTTAAAAGTAAACTTTAAAGGTAAACTTTAACGGCAAACCTTAATTATATATAAAATATTAATATTTTTTCGAACCCTTATTAATTTCGATTATTTTTATAATTTTTCGAATTATTTAAAATATTATATTACGTAAATCCGGATATACGATACTGATAATCTATAAATGCAGGATTATTATTAAAACCGTTTTATTAACGGTACAAAATTATCAAAAAATTACCGGACGAATTAAAATTATCGATATTATTATCGATTTAAAAAATCTTTTTTAAAATAATTAATTTCGGTTTTTAATTTTCGTATACGATTTAATTTATAAAAATAACGGTAACCGATTTTTATAAAAGTATATACCGGAAAATATAATAATTATGGCGAGATTATTAACAAACCTAAAAAAAAAAGATAATAATAAGCTTAAAAATTTCGAAGTTTAAATTTTGGAACGATATAAGCTGGAGAATTACGGGCGATGGTTTGCCCGGCTGCTCCGGATTGCGAAGACCGCCCAGAACCTCGACAAGAATCGACGTGGACAGGAGCTGCTGCGAGAGGAATGGGTTTAGTGAAGCCTAGGAATTAAGGTAGCAATCTATCATTTTTATCTAATTTTGTTTACACAGTTACCTCTTCTTTAGAAAGATTTATATAATTAATAAATAATTTCTTCGTAATATTTTTAATATTTTTTTAAAAGCCGGAATAAATTAATACGTTATTAATATAAACCTTTATATAATAATTAAAAGATTTATATAACTAAATATTAATAAATAATTATTATTAAATAAATTTTATTTTAAATTTAAATAAAAATACTTTTTATTAAAACGTTTTTTAATAAGTTTTAAACATTATTAAATATTTTAATTTAATAATAATATAAAGTTTATAAAACTTTTAAATAATATTAATTTTAATAAAACGTTTAACGTTTTAATAATTAAAAATAATACCATTAAATAAAGGGATTAAAATAAAATAATTTTTAAAATATTAATTCTTTTCACGGTAATCGATATAAAACCGGTATTTTAATAAATATAATTTTAAGGTAAATAAAATTAAGGTAACGTTCTTTTATATATATAATTCGATTAAATTTATTTTTAATAATATATTTATTATTTTTTTACCGGAAAATATTAAACGGATATCCGGTAAATTAAAGGTTTAAAAGCGGATAGCGGCCGATTAAATTCCAGAATTACGTTATAACTAGGTCGGAAATTTAAAAAAACTATTAACTTTTTTTTAAAAAAATCCTTTTAAATAAGTTAAAAGTTTTAATAAAAATTTCCGGATTTGTTTTATATATTCTGGATTTTTATTTTCGAGAAAAGAGATTTTTTAACCGTTATATATTTTCTATGTTTGTAAAACGGTTAACGTTATAACGTTTAAATTTTTATTTTTAAAAAAAAAATTTAAAAAAACAAAAATTTATTTTATCGTTTTATATAAAGGTTAATTTTTAACTTATTTATTAACGAAACGATAATTGCGTCATTTTTAACGGTTTTTATAACGGAAATAATTAGCTTAGTATTATATATATCCGGCATATTTTTGTATTTAATATATCCGATAAAATAATAGTATAAATATTAAGGTAAAATTATTTTCGGAATTTTTTTTATAAATATTAAAGGATTTAATATTATTTATTAACTTTTTTTATAACGTAATTATGATAACTAACGTTTTTTGAATTTTAAAATTAACGTATTCGTTTAATAAATATCGGGTTAAAAATTTAATTGCCGGTAAAAACTTAATTAAAATTATTAAATTATTAAATTAAAAAATATTTTTATTTTTGTAATTTAATAATAAATTATATTTTCTTATTTAATTAAAACCGATAAAAATATTGTATTTAATATTTATAATTTAAAAAATTTAATCGGAAAAACGTTATTCGTTAATTTTAAATATTATAATTATCTGAATTTTTATTTAGCCGGCAGGTTATTTCCGGTAATTTTATAATTAAATTAATTTTTTTAACCGGATAATATAGATTTATAATTATTTTTTTGCTTACTTAATAGAAAAAAGGCTAACGAAAAGTTAGGTTTATATTCCGGTATTATAAAAAACGGTAATATATAAATTAATTTTATTTATTTAAATTTACTTAGTTTTAGTAAAACTTTTATATTTTTCAAGGTTATTTATTTCCGTTATTATTAATATAAAAAGGAGTATTAAAAAATCTTTTAATAATTTATTCTTTTTTTAATTTATTAAAATTAAATAAATTCTTTATTATTTTTATCGTAATAACCTTTGTTTATTAAAATAATTAACGTCCTATTCAAGCTCGCGAGCCAAACAAGCTTGCGAGCCGTTTTTTGGCATTTCGCAACAACAAATTCAAATAACTTAATAATAACATATTACATTAATTTAAATTAATCGGATTCTTTTTCGCTAAACGTATCTATAATTTTTATACAAGTACGCGTATTATGTCCAGGCTTTCCGCAAACGTTATACTTCCGTTCCTTAGTTTTAACCTTTTTGCGATAACAATTTTTAGCTATTATTAGCTATATTTTTTTATTATCCTTTTCTTTTTGGGCCAAAAAAGCTTGTCTTTTTTATATAATAAATATTCCTCCTTTTTAAAAACGTTTTATTTTTGGTTTTGTAACGTTTTTTTAAGATATAATTCGTTTCGCGTAATTAAGTAATTTCTTCCCGAAAAAAAATATTTTCGTATAAAAGTAATAAATTACTTTTGGTTAAAAGATTAACCGATTTAACCATTTTTTGTTTTAACGAATTATTTTGTTAATTTTTAATTTGTTTTTGCAAATAACGTTTTTATTTCGTTATTTCTTTAATATTCCTAAAGGTTTTCGTAAACAGGAAATAAATAACACCGGTAAAAGTTAACTGGAAAACGGTTAACGTAAGTATAATTAAAGGAATTTTTAATTCGGAAAAAACGGTATTAAAATCGAATAAAATAAATTTAATTTTTACGAATCCAGATTTAATATTATCGGACGTTATAACAATTTAAAACGCGTCGTAAAAGCTAGCGAAAAAATCTTTTTTGGTAATATAGGTATAATAATATCGTATTAAATTTTCGATATACCGCGAATAAACGCGTTTTAAAATAAAAAAATAAAATATATTAAAAAGTTAAAGCCGTTACGAAAAATGCGCGGGTATATAAAGCGTAATAATATTATTATTAACGTAATATTTTTCAAATTTTATCGAATAATAATTTTCGTAACCGTCGAAAATAAAAAAAAGTTTTAAATTTTTCGTATACGTTTAAGTATGCTTATTAAAATGCTAGATTTATTCGAAACCTAATTTATTTATTATTTAACCGTTATTACTTAATATAATTTTTTAATCGGCTATTGGTAATAAATTATCGCGGTATTAGAATCCAAAATAATTTTTCCCCGTTATAATAATAAATAACGGTATAACTTAACCTTAAAAATTAATAGCCTGGATAATTATAACCCATTTTTTATTTCCTTATTACGTTTATTTAATTTTTTTACGTCTTTCGGCATTAATAATTACCATACCCGTTATTATAAAAAGCTTTATTAAAAATTTAATCTCGTCGATGTTATAAATATCCTTTTTTACGATATCGTATTTCGTAATTATAACCCGAACAAATTCGAATTATTTACGAAACGTTTTTAGATTTTTGCATAAAACCCGTTAATAATCGATTTTCCGATTTAAACGTATTTAAAACTTTTTTGCCGTTTAATAAAGTTCGACGTCCAATTAATTCTAACGCGTTTTATAACGCACTGGGTTAATAATATATTGGTTATATCTTTAACGTATTAAAGTCGGATAAATAACGCTTACGTATTTAAATTAAGAACTTTTTCGATAATGGATTTTTTTTCGGTCGGCGTTAATTTTCATAATTAAGAAATATTATCGGCTCGGGCGTATTAACCGTAATATCGGGCTTTTAAAGTAAATTCGAGGATATTATATATAAAATATAACTTTTTAAAGCTTAACTTCTGGTTTTGTCTTTTAACTTAAATAATTAAATTTATCTTAAATTCTTTTATAAAACGCTTTATATTATTGGTATTAAAAAATTAATAATTGAAATTAGATAATTAAGATATTAACAAAAACGGCTCACGAGCTTGTTTGACTTGCGAACTTATGTAGGACGTTACTAACTTTATATTCCGTTTTATTATAATTAAAATATATACCAACTTTTCAGTAAGCTTTTTTTTTAATTTCCGATAAAAATTTGCCGGTATTATCCGAAATTTTTAATGTATTAAAATTATTATTCAAATAAAATTTCTTATTTTTATTTTTCGATTTATTATTATTAAGGTTATATAATTCAAGTTTATACCCATACTAGCGGTTTTTATAAACGAACTAATTATTAGAAACAGTTATAATAATACGGTTATAAAACTTTTTATAAATAACGTTAAAAATGTAAACATTTTTTAAAAAAAACGTAAATTAAGGTTTAGAAAAATATATTTTTACAAAATTTGTTTTTATTTATTTTCGGCAATTTTAACATTTTAAATGAAAGCGTTAAATTTAAAAATAAATTTATAAATATTTTAATTTTTGCTAAATTTAAAGATAAAAATATAAAAAGTTTTTTTAATAATAAAAGCTTAATTCGGATTATAATACGATAATTTCAGCCCTTAAATTATTTTAATTACATATAAAAAGTTCGTATAATTAATTAATAACAAATTTTAATTATTTATTCGGTCTTTTTTTAAAAAAAACTTATTAAATAAATTATATAAGTTTTTTCGTTTGGAAAAATTAATTTATTTATTTCGAACTTATATATAATTTTACGAACCTAAGCGTTATATTTGATTGTATTATTATTAAACTTAATTAGGTTATTAATACGGGCTTTTTTTTCAGTTATAATTAAAATTCGCATTATTATTTTCTGCAAATTTATGGAAAGTAAATTATACTATTATATCGGTAAGGCAAAACGTATTAATATTACCGAAAATGTTATTAATTATATTTTCCCGATAAAAACAGTTAACGTTATCAAAAAAAAAAATTTAATAACTTTATTTAATTTGAAGATAAGTAATTTTGTTACGGAATTTTTAAAGTTTTTTTTAAACGTTTTAGTTATCGTTAACTATTTTGTTAATTAATTATTCATCGGAATCGGTTTTTAAATAATTATAGTTTTAATTTCGGTTTAATAAACTCTTTATTTTTAAGAATTCGTTTTCGTTTTCCGGTACGCTATTTTTTACTGTTTTTTTAAAATATTTATCGTTTTTTATATTTTAGTTTAGGTTTTAAAAAAAAATATTTCGTTTTTTGCATTTTAAATTTTACTTTTAATTAAGTTAAATCGTTTTAAAGATCGATTAATGAATAAGTAATTTTTTTTACAAATATTTAATTCTAATATTAATTAATTTAAGTTTTAATTTCAGGTTTAAATTAAAACGCATTATTTTTTACCATTACGTATCGATATAAAAAAAATATAATATTTTATTTATTAATTATTAAGCTAATAAAAAAGGGAATAAATTTAGAATAATAATACGGCCAGTATTAATATAGCATAATAGTTAATTTATTGGCGTTATAAACGAAAATTTTAAGCTAAAAAAAAAGGGAAAAAAGGCAGAATTATAAAATACGTAAAGATCCATAAATATTCTTACTTTTTATATGGCAAGTAGCTAGTTTATATGGCAGCTGTCAGCTCCATATAACGTTTGCCAGCCTCACGGTTTGATCCTGGTGGCTGCCGTCACAGAAGGTACGTTTTAGCCTAAGTAAAAAATATCTAAACGGTTTTTTTTTATCGTAAAGTTCGGATTTTTTTAATTTTAATTTTAATGATCGTTATAATCGGCATTTCGGCCTTAAGTTAAATTTTAAGTTATTTAACTTTATTCTTAAATCTGGTAACTTTTAGCTGAAATTATTAAATAACGTTATCCGCAATATTAATTAATATAATATAATATTAAATATTACTTAAAATCTAACGGTATTATTAAATAAAATTTTATAATATATAACGGCTATAAATTTAACTAATTATTAAACTTAATCGTACGGTTTATGTTAATAATAATGTCGTAAAAGTTTAAGTATTAAAATAATAATTACGTTTAATAATAATAAATAACCGTAGATAATTTAGGAAATTAAATTATATTATAAGCTGGTATTATTTAGATTATAAAAATAATAAACCTATATATTTTAATTAAGATCCGTTTAAATCTATTCTTTTTTTTAAATCTATACCGTATAAGTAAACTAGATCCTTATAAATTCTAAAATTTTTTCAAATTTATACTTTTTAAATGCATAAATCCCTTTAGATTTAAGAATCCATTCGGATCCATATTACGTAACCTATAGTCTTATATCGGAAACAATCCATTTAATTTCCAACCGTTTGCTAATAAGCCAAGCTTGGTTAGTTATAACATTATCCTTAAAGAGTTTATAAATGCGTTTTCTTTAAAACCTTCCGTAGACAGCTTTATTAGTAAACATAATATATCTTTAACGTTAAAATTAACGTATTTTTATATATTTCGAAAACGAACGTAATAACGAAATTATATATATTAATCGGATTAGGTTTTTTATATTAGAAAAAAATTTTTAATAACGGGAATTATTGTAATATTAAATAAGTCGAACGATATATTAATTAATTAGCGGGATTAATAAAAACGAAAATAAAATTTATATAAAATAAATTAATTAAAAAGGAACGGATAAGTTATGCATTTTTTAATTAAGTAATTAAGTTATCTTAAGCAATAACGCTGCCGGGTTTATAACTGTTATACTTACTAGGGAGCAGCTGCATAGCTTTTAAGGATATTAATATTAATAATGATATCTAAAAAGCTAGAAAACGGTAATCCTACTAGTTATGGGTGATCTACTGATAGGGTTCTAGGGCTCCGGAAGGATCAACGTTATCCCGAATGATCCCTGAAGCTCTAGATAGGGGGGCCCTTTTCTGCGACAATATCGTACTCAGTCAGATCGATGTCTTGGTTCGAAACAGGATCTGCTATCCGATTGTGTCTAGTCCCCGAGGCAATCCCCAAGGCTATACAATCAGGTCAGCAGCCAGTTGTCCTTGCGTGCCTTGTAAGGCACTCATGTATCGACTCTCAGGCATAGACTCACCGGATGCAATAGAGTCACGAAGATCATGTAATGTCTTCAACATCGCGCTCCGGACCGACAGCGAGTCCCGCAGACGATGTTGAAGTGAAAGAGAAGACTCCGAGGGTTGCAGAGCCCCCAGGTTGCCAGACCATTGTTCGAATCTCTCGAGGATGCGCTCGACATCGGAGTCTCTCAGAGTGTTTCTGACCGGGCAGGTCTCAACCTGGATGGCTTCAAGCAGCCTTGAGAGTGATTCCTGACATGCTTTGGCGATATCTCGGATCGAATGACTCGGATGATCCATCCCAGAGTGAAGACGCACGACGTGCTTGATACAATCATTCCCGTACTGAAATGATGGATAATGTCAGCCTGTTGCTGATGCCCAGAGAGGGGTCTGGGCCAGAAGTATGAGGTGGGGAATGCCAGATGACTGTCAAGACCTTGGAGGCACACAATCGCGGTCTATCTAGGTAGCAGGGGTGACAGATAAGAGGAGAATTGCGGCGGCTCTAAACAGACGCGGCATAAATGCTGAATACGACAGTCTGTCGCACTAATTATCACATGTTCTCCTCCTGGATGATATTGACGCACATATAAGTTTCCGTCGAAGTTCGGAATTCCTCTTTCGTTGTAACTGAGATGGCTTAAGTCTTGATATCAGCCTTGTACTTAACAGGATTGCCGCTCAACATAGGTACTCTGCGATAATGCATGGCGGTCCGAACTCCGCTTGGGGGGCAAACACAACGATCAATAGACATCCTAGTAATTTAACGTCAGCCTGAATCGAGGTCACGGGGTTGTCTTCTCTCCTCACTTCTCCAACATCCCGAGCGAGAACACGGTTCCCCAGGAGCTGTTAAAACCTGTGGCTATCGAACATCTTCTCGTATTCTGACAAGATGTCAGGCATAGAGGTTGCCGGCCTTGTGCTCGGAGGCTTCCCCATACTCCTGAACTGCCTCGATTATTACCGGAAAGGCTTCGAGCCTCTCGAGGAATGGTGGAACTTTCGGACACGATTCATAGAGTTCATCGACAATATTCGACACCAAGAGATGAGATACAACGAGAATATGTACCGACTGCTGGATCCGATCATCCCGGATGTGGAGAGTCTCACCAGGATGATCAATCTCCCTTCCTCGGATCCTAGGTGGAAATCAGGTAGCATACAAGTGGCGCTCGAGAAGAGGTTAGCGGGTGAGACTGATAGGTTCATTCGCATCATTATGGAGATGAGAAAAGTCATGTTAGATCTTTACAAACTCCTTAAGATTGAAGACGGGAAGGTAGATCGTCGGAATCTCCTACTATAAGGGAGAAGTTAATGGTAGGCAGATTCCATGGATCGATGCGACAGACGAGAAGCCATGGCAGTGGCATCTGGAACGAATGCGACTAAGCTTTCTCAAGAACAAGCACAATAAGATCGAAAAGCTCGCAAAGTACAACCAACAGCTCCAAGAAATCCTGGGCTACAGCGAGCGAGTGCTCCAAATATCCGACAGAAAGAAGTCATCTGAACCAGTCACCAACCTGGAAAAGATCCGCCAACACGCCTGCCATCTTCATAGCGCTCTGAGGCGAATATGGAAGTGCCCAGAATCCCGCCACCACCACGATGCCCACTTGAGCTTACGCGCAGATATGACGTCCATCAAACTCCAAGTCTACTTCGCGATCAGTCATGATCCGAACGAAGCGACTTCTACGATGCAAGAAGTGCTGGTGCATCCAGTGGAGACCGATCTGCCACCGCTATCAAGTAATATTGGTTACTCGCAACCGTCGAGGATGCTGGCAACGATACAGCAGACTGCTATACAACAACAGGAGACCCTTGAAGAAAAGTCCGGATTTCTGGACTTGATTTCTTCGAGGTTCAAACCAAAAAGACCATCTTCTACCGTCGCTCCTTGGAAAGCAGAACCCCAGATTCCCGTAAAGAAGACGACCAAGAAGTCTGTGAAGCTCTAGTTACCTGTACCAGAAATCAACACTAACTCACCGCATGCACTATCAAATGTGGCAAGCAAGCGATCTGCAACGCCCAGCATAGACCCTGAGCAGATTTTGATCTTAAATCTCTCCGAATTTCTCACTAACAAAGCCCAGGATCTCGGCATGATCCTCGATGACTCTACTGAGCGGTTTCTAAAGATGTCGAAGAGTTCTAGGCGAATACAGACACTACAATCCGCTTTGCATCCCCTTTCCGAGCTTCTAAATACGTACAAGCAACAAAAAATGCAACTATCCCGGCAGATACGGTTCGAAATGGCCACACACATCGCTTCCGCATTGCTGCAAACTCACAGTTCGCCCTGGATAGCCGAGAAGTGGACGAAGTACAATTTCTTCTTCCTCACAGACACAGCATCAAAAACGCTCTGCTCTACACATCCGTTGATATCAAAAAACTTTTGCACATCCGTGGAGAATGGGGCGGCATCTTGCTATAGCCCCGCATCGAACCCCACCGCTAGGCCTTCCGAGGAGGAAGTCCGCGCCAGCCTCTTCACCATCGGCGTCATGATCCTCGAGCTCATCTTTGGTTACAACATTGAAGACTGCGCCTTCAGACGGGACTACTTTGGACGTGACGACAGGCCGACGGATCAGACGGACATCTGTACGGCGAAGAAATGGGCTAAGGGTGTGTTGGAAGAGACCGGGGCAGCAATCGATGATGCAGTCCGGCGGTGTTTGGACTGCTCATTTGGGCCAAAACCGAATTTTGGTGATATTCGATTCCGGGAGAGTGTGTATCAGGGGGTTATAAGGCCTTTGGCGGAGTACAAGAAGATATGGCCAGAAGTGCAGCTTTAGGTATATTTTCTGGAAGATCCGCCGAGAAAAGTAGCTGAAGATAAGTCAAAACCTTTACTAGAGCCAACGTAGTTGACGGAGCGCATCTATACGAAACCTTGGCAGCGTGTTTTCAAGCCCGACAAACTACTATCGTGCTATCGACATGCACGATTTACGTCGCGCCTACATTCGGGTCTGCCACGCTATCTAAGGCCTTTGCTATCTGAATTTGACCATCAGGAGATTAGTGGTTCAGTAGTCGAAAGGCCATCTTGGTAAGTGAGGTCGGGCCAAGGTAACTGATTGCGTTTACTGTAGAACTGCGCGTATGCTCTGTGGCTTAGTGCATCTTAGCTGTCAGCGGCTTGCATTAGCTGGATCCATCCCTGTAAATGCGCTCCAATCACGCTCATCGCCAACCCCACAGCTTTTGAAGATCGACGCTACGGCCATCCCTAAATACCGGATCGTCACACGTTTTGCCAATATTGAATGCCAAGGTGCATCTGTTCTAGCTTAAGCGGGATAAGGGCTTGGCATGCCAAGATCTGGGGTTGAGCTCGCAACGAAAGCTAATGGCGTAAGTAGCTACAAGGCAAAGACTCTCTATATGGAGAGAAAGAAGGTATCTACATACGGAGTCCACGTTTTGTATTCCATCTGGTAACTAAGCGACTACGCGTCATACGGGCAACGACTGGGCAGGGAGCGCAGAACCGTGACATTACCTCCCTTCCAAACCGGGTTCCTGGCGGTCGTCGACAGGATCGCGGAGATTGCAAGGCAGAAGAGCACTACGCCGGCGCAGCTGACGCTGGCTTGTTTGCTAGCGCAGGGAGATGACATCTTCCGGATCCCAGGACAACGAGAGCCGAGCGATTGCTCGAGAAACTTGGGAGCTTGATGGTTACATTGAGCAAGGAGGTAGAGCAGGCGGTGAGAGCGGAGTGTGAGAACTCAGAGATTGCCGGTGAACGGTATCTCGAGGATTTTGCCAAAGCGGGCTTTGCCGGTACTCCACCACTTAAGGAGTGGCAAGAGCTAGCCGAGTAAACGTTCGCCGTAGTAAAACGGATTCTTGCGCTTTTCTTGCCTTGAATTCGAGCAGATAGATACGTTAACCATGCAATTTGACCTAGTGCTGTAATGTGACCGAAGCTGCTCTGCGGCATGCCCAAGAGTGCGATGACGGCTTTGACTTGGAAGTCATTTCCAAGTTAGCTTGGCACCGAAAGTGACAAACAAATGCAACTGGCTGGCAACGCTATGTCATGCTCATCCTTCAGACCAACATTTACACAGGCTATAGAAAACTTCTTCTGGCACTAGTCAATTATATTTTAGGGAATAGCTATTTCTGTAGTTTCTACTAAACAGCTCCACTTTAAATTTACCTAATAACTGTAGTAAGAGTTTCAGCAGGGCGAGGTCTTATCGTGGACAGGACTTGAACTGGGCCGCGATCGAGGAGCTGAACCTCATAGGCTGGCTTCCCTGAGGCTATTTGTGTCACCTAGATCGATTTTTCTGCTTTCATTGCATGGAAGCAGGCTTCTTTTCGGTGAAATTTTATAGATCTCTTGTGCAAGGAAAACATGGTCGCCTGTGTCGAAGGATGCACAATCATTTTGGGGGGTAGCGCTGTGTTCCGGGTAATACCACGACCTTGTTCAATATAATCTACTTCATCCTTTATCCCGCCGTACCTCGGTGATTCCCTGATGTATTACTAATTACACGAGCACAGAAACACTACCCATCGCGGCCGCCGTGTCCAATACGAGTGCTTATGTCTGAAAAAGTAAGTAATGCGCAAGCTTGTCGAGGCTGTGCAAGAGAGTAGGTAAGAGCATTAACTGTATCATGACATTGGCATATAATGTGTAAGTCCCGGACCTGGTTCTTGACGGGGATGACCGCCACAACCATCGGCAGAGATAAAACTAGTCTCGACTTCGTCGTCCACCATACTTCTCTCGTCTGAGGTTTAAAGTGAGACTCGGTATTAATTCGAGAAGGGAGAGGAACGAGAAAGACTCGAACTGTTCGTACAGGGCTGTTCCCTGCAAATTGGCCTGCTACCTTGTCGAGATGCTACGGAGGGGGGTATTCTGCTGTTGACTGGCACGGCCCATGACTCCACAGCTCCAAGCAACGCAATATGCTGTTCGTTGCTTGGCGTTCTTGAGGGAAATACTACGACGTTGCTCAACTACATAAAGACAACATTGTCCGTCCAGGCGTTAGTCCTTCAGCTTCTTCAGCCCCCATCGGCCCGCAACTCAGATCTCTCTTCTACCGAGCCAGTAACACGCACATCCATCTAATTAAAGATTTCTCCTCGTTGCGACGTCGTGGCAGTAAAAGATGAGACTTGCAGCCGCCATTGCGTTCACGCTCCTCTCCCTCCATTTTGATGCCGCCGTAACCCAGCCAACGCCAGGAATGAACATTTCGGGGATAGCTACCACCCTCTTCCAGCTTAACGCCACCAATACCTGGTTCGAAAACCTTGTCGTCCGAACCAACGGGGAAATCATAGTCACCCGGATGGACGTCCCTGAGCTCTGGCTTATCGACCCCTTCACCCAAAAAGGCCGCAAGCTTGTCGAGGTCCCCGGAGTCAGCGGTGGTACCATTGGTATTACAGAGCACGCGCCCGACGTCTTCATCTTCGGGGCGGCCAATTTCACTGTCAACCCCGTAGTCGTCGACTATGGCTCCATGGGCATCTACCGGCTCGAACTCAACGGAGATCTACCCGTCGTCAGCCTCGCAGCAGCCCTGCCCGGTTCCCGGTTCCTCAATGGCATCGCACGCTGGAACGACAATGAAGTCTTGGTGGCCGATACTGAGGCGTCGGCAATATACAGAGTCGACGTCACCACCGGGTCATCAGTAACAGTGTTGTCGGGCCCTGATTATGCCACGGTGAATGGGTTAGCGGTGAAGAGTCAGTATCTGTACTACACCAGCACAGGAAACCAGACCTTCTTCCGCGTGCCTCTTGGGATTGACGCGACCGCGGCGGGTCCGGTTGAGATCATCTTTACCGGGCTGCCATTAGACGACTTCGCGCTAGAAGCAGATGGAACGGCGTACATCGCAACCATGGACCGGAACCAAGTCATCAGGGTCTCGCCAAATGGAAGTATGGTAACGGTTGCGGGCGGGGTTGACAGCTTGGATGTTGCCGCTTGTACGTCGGTACAGTTCGGTAGAACGGATAAGGATGAGACCACACTCTACGTCACAACCTCAGGCGGATCTCTCACCCCTATCTTCGGTAATTTCACGGAGCCGGCGAAGGTCGTAAGCGTCAAGTTGACTGTTGTGGAAAGGTCAAGCTAGCTGCCGTGAGAGGATGCCGCTAGTGACTCCCTACATCCCGCAGGAATCCGACTTTTATGCCAGTTTCGAATTCATCCGGCTTCATAATATTTCTTCATCGCGGGCGCCGCATCTTCGATACCATCGCGTTTTCTTGGTTCTCGATGGCTTTGCTGCACCAGTTTGCACGTTTGCCCCTGGCGCTGCTTGCTGCCAGTCTCCCCTTTCCCTGAGTTCCTCGGTTATGATGTTGATTGTGTGGCGCTTAGCTAATGCCGCACCGCATGTTTCCGTACCTGGCCTAAGCACCACTGGCCAAATGCAGTGGTTCAAAAAGAAATAAAATATTTTGAGAGCAAAGCTTACACGAATTTGCCTTTTTCTCTGTGAAGACCCTGGATTCAAAACAGCCCGAATGGAGCAAGTTGGTGTAATTAAGCATAGGAATTGCTAGGCTCCAGCTCAGGACCGACGAGTGTATTGAGCAGCTTCCGCCCTTAGTTCCAAACAGTTTTGACCTATGATAGTTGTCACACGGGCATCCCAGGGGGCGTCACCTATCGGTCCTTAGCATTACCCGTGGGTACACCTAGGCCGGGAGTAATTTTCGTTGTGCAATTCCTCCCTCACCCTAGCCTCACCTTCCGTCCAACCCCTTAAAGCAAGACGGTGACGTTATTAAAATGGTAGCAGGGCTATGAAATCTTGCTAAAATTATTCGGCTCGGTGACTTTCGTTAGTTTACGAGAAGATAGTACCAGCGGAAACAACGCGTCTAGCATGTAAGAAAAATCTCTTTAGGGCGGAGGGCTGCCTAACTAACACACGCGGTAATCAAGACGGCGGATTGATATTAGTATTACTCAGTTCTTTTGAACGGCCACTTAGCCTCGTATCGGGGCCTTTGCTGCGATGTAAGCAGGCTTAACTCTCGAACCTATACTCACGGCTGATAAGTTACGTTCTAGTGGCCTGGCTTAATAAATAATATGAGGACAAATTGATGCTAGTAACTATCACAATGAATGAATCCTCTGCCTCGTGGACATTAACAAAAGCTTGAATAGAAATAAACTATTGTAATGAATGACTCCTATTTTCCTACAAGACAAGGTCACCTTATACTAGCCGATGAACTATATTAGCGGATGCGAAGAATTCGCCATAGCTGATGAGGGTTCATGGACTCGATTTTACCCGACCACCCTAAGATCTGAGTCCTGTTTGATGTGTCAGTTGGTGTAAATGAATCTATTTAAAGCCGCGTGATAGGGAAGACGCACAAGTTGGCAGGGTTACCGTTAAGAAGGTCGATATAAGTTCCGGTCCCCACATTCTGGATCCTAAGCGGGTCAGCCGACCGGATCTGGTCAGGGCACACACACACTTACATGAAGACTCGACCAGAAGTGTCGGCGGAGACCAAGCGCCAGAGCTGATGGGGGTTGCGGTTATTTCCGCCTGACCAACCGGTAATGTGGGTGCCATCACCGGAGCCTCCATTGTAGAGGTCGATGTAAGCTTTTTAGAAGTCGGTCAGCAAGGGAACGGATGATGGACGACATCGGGAGAAGAGTGTCCATACTGCCTGTCTTGACGTTACGAATCATCCAGGTCGGCCAGACAGGGTTGTCCTCGACCTTCTCGAGCTTCCACTGTTGGTTTTCGCGGCCGTGGAACTGGAACCCAATGATAGGGGTGCCATTCTGGGGTTTCCCTAAAGATGAGTGTTAGCGGATGTTCTACCTCTATGATTATGGTTAAGTCTCTTACCATCAGTAAGGTCAATCGCAGTGCCAGTCCCGTAGTTCAGGAAGCTGACAATGGCACCGTCGAGACAGTCGCATGAGAACATGGTGCTGTATTGCTTTGAGATCTTACTGATGTGACTAATTGTGCTGGTGTGCTACTGATAAGTGTGTAAATGGGCGATACTCCTTGAGGATGGTCCGGGCTTTATATACTTTTCCGGGCAGATTATTAAGTGATGCCCCTTGGACATACCCGTGTCAGCAGAGTTCCACCGGAAGTCATTTGTGTCTACCTAAACACCCGTCTCAATCCTTTTGCATGTTCTAGCTGAAAGCTGAAAATATTGGTCTAGCTGCAGGTTGGATTGACCAAGCGGCGTATACGCATGCTGTATGTGAGAATCTGCAGCCATAATGCGATATATGATATAGGCTATGCAAGTTATCTTTCCGGGACAGTAGGTTTATGGCCACGAAGCGAGATTACTACATCATCGTCACATGAAGATATTCAAGTATAGCTACTGGGTCCTTCTACTCTTTTTCTTTGCCGTAGTAGTACGCGATACGTTCTGGGGTTCCTGTATTCCTGCGCGCTATCATTACTTCCCACCGGACTTGGTCACAACCTATCCGGTGAAAATGTGATTAGTATATTCAGGACGCAAAAGCAAATTTGTTAATGTAACCACAGCTTACGGTACAGACCCCCAGGCATGCAGCTTCACTACCGGCCTTGCAGAAGCGACATGGGGTGAACGGAAGAGTTTCGGTATTTGAACCTTACAAATCGATCTGACTTTTCCTCACAGTTGTCATACAGACAAAAGCGACTTGATTGCCGACGAAGTGATGCTTTCTGGCGATGTATCCGCTTGTTGGCAACAGATCATTCATTTCCTATAGGGAACGGCATCCGAGACTACTGAATGAATAGACGCAGCCGCATGAAGTAGCCTATGCATGTCTTACATGCATACATCATCTCAAGGCGCTACTGGTGCGGATCACTTACTAGATTAGGCTTCCCCATAGCGCTGCATCAATACTTCAATACAGCTCGTCAATTAAACAGTCATGCCGTGCCTCTTCCGCATTACTGCGTAGATCCAGCTAGCCAGGTACGTGGCGCTATACTCAGTATGACATTTATAAGGAGTGATGCTAAACGTACCTTAGTTTTTCTAAGCTTGGCATACCTTAATTTTTCCTGTCAATTGGCAACGCTCCGTTATTATTCCCCACCACCTCTTAACAGTTCTTATACTTTTTATAATAACTTAATAACTACGTTATCAAATAAAGCTGGGACTTGTATTTTAAAACTCCTAAGGCCCGTTAATCCATATTCCGAAATTACTTTATTTTTCCAATTTTTTTGGTTTAGTTATGTACGAGTAAAGCTATAGCGCTAAAAGGGTGGAAGCATTCCTGCGAAACAATAGGGGGCTAATATTCGGAACTAGCATATCTAGAAAACTAAGGTACATACAACATATATACGAATATATATTCGACTATCTTAACAACGCCACGTTTCCTAATAATAGGAGCCGTATATTCAGTTTCGCATTATCCAGGGCAAATGATTGATATACATATCATCATATATGCGTTGCGATTGCGAAGGGCAGAATGCGTTGCTATAACTTTAGTTTTCCTTTAAAACGTTGGATCTCAAATCATATATATCGGGCCGTTATTAAGTTGACGGGTTGTTAACAGCCGTATTGAAAAACTAAGGTATGCCAAGCTTAGAAAAACTAAGGTACGTTTAGCATCACTCTTTATAAGGGCTAGACTGTTATGGCTGCGCCCCGCACCGCACCGCCAAAGGGCAAACGACTGGCGATTGATCGCAATTGTAGCAATCAACTGGGTGCTTACAGCTGTATATGTACTGGAGCCGTCACTGAGGACCAGGCCGTAACAAAGACTGTATAGGGATTGAAGTCGAAGTAATCTGGTAAAGATGTAACTGATACTCACATAAAGAAAGGGAGTAGTGCGAGAGCTATATATATAAATAATGGTCGCTACGTTAAGGCTAGTTTAAGCGGCTCTTAAGGTACCTAAAACGTTAGGTTTTGCTATAGGGCGGCATAGGTGGGTCTTATACAACTTACAGCGACGTGAGCAAGCTGATAAGGGTAGCAGCCAGCCCCATTTTGGGAAGGGGAGGGTAAAAAGGGAGGGGGTAAGCAAAGTAGATATGGCACCGTCCGGAGCAGGACGAGTAGATGTTCCAGGCCTTCGTATGAGACCCTGACATCACACACAGTCTCAACCGCTTCATAAACCCCTACGTATCAAATTCTACCAGCCCCGTCTGCCCAATGTTTCGAGCCATACGACGGATTCCGCCCTAGGCTGGTCGTGGACGAGACGAACGTCTTTGGTATCCCCACGAGCGCCCACGCCGCTGCCCATGGGGACACCACTGCCGTCTCGATCCCTGACCGCTGTTTGGGGTATCTGACTTTCCCTGACGAGGCTGCTTGTTGATACCTGATAGAATCTTCGCATCCCCGATGAGGCGCACTTTGCCAGTTTGCAGATTGAGGAGCACGTCTTTCGGGGGTAGCGGTGCTAGATTGGCATCTGACTCTCGCACCTATGATCCCATTTAATCAGGTTGGCGCTTAGGGTGGTCGACTTATATTACGCAAGGGCCGCAATGGAAGGGAAAGAGTGTGATGAAGCACTGACCTGGAGAGAGACATGGGGGCAGCAGCGCTGGAATTGATTCGTAGATGAGAGAATGTAGTGTTCTCGGATGAAACCGATGGATGCCTGCCTATTGTAGCCTTTAACGGGTCCAGATTCCCCGATATCTACTTTATGAATATAGATTCTGCATAACTGTGGGTTAGGATTCCGGAAAGAAACATATTGCTAAGAAAATTCTGGAGGTCCCTATCTGTCAACGTCGGTTGTGCCAGCGACCTATTACAAATACTGAAAAGGACTGGTCGCTTTGCCGCTCAAGCGTGCCTGACACTTCTTTTATCTATCCAAGCGTATTTATATCCCCGCCGCGCAGCCCCCTTTTAAGGTAAGCCGACAATGTTGGCGGCAGAAGGCTATACCTTACCTTACCAGCCAAAAACTGATTTGATGGCATTAGTTCTTAGATATATATTGCAAAGCCCAGGCGCTTGGCGCCAGCATTTAAACATATCTGGCATAGTCATATAGTTCCATTAATTTATCTTTATTATAACTACTTTATTATACTTTATTGTAGGCTAAGCGTGGGAAATACGAATAAGGCCGAAGCAAAATGTTAGCTAAATGAAAAGGTTAACATCCAAACCCGCCCGGATCCGCAGCCGACCGCAATAGCCCGTACCGCAACGGCCAAACACCAAGGCCGATAATCAGGAGGCAGCCAGAGCAGGTTCCGGTCGTTGCAGGTTATCCATTCTTTCTTTACCCCTAGATTATAATAATTATCAGGAGACTGCTGAAGGGCGGTAGGTAAAGGGCTATTTTTTGACGATACAGGTACTGGTATAGTGCTGGTATTTGTTATAAAGTGGCCGCCGTCGGGGGAGAAGGCTACCGAGTTAACATCGCCGCCGCGGCCCTTAAGCGTCGAAATGCACGCGCCCGTTGCCGCGTCCCAGACCTTGACAGTGTCGTCCCGAGAGCCGGAAGCTAGCCGGCCCCCGTCGGGCGAAAAGGTTACCGAGTAAACCCAGCCGCCATGGCCCTTAAGCGTCGAAAGGCACGCGCCCGTCGTTACGTTCCAGACCTTGACGGTACAGTCATAAGAGCCCGACGCTAGCCGGCCCCCGTCGGGCGAGAAAGCTACCGAGCTAACCCAGTCGCCGTGGCCCTCGAATGTCGAAAGGTACGCGCCCGTCGTTACATCCCAGACCTTGACGGTGCCGTCATCAGAGCCCGACGCCAGCCGGCCCCCGTCGGGCGAGAAGGCCACTGAAATAACCCGGCCGACATGGCCCTTAAGTATCGAAAGACACGCGCCTGTCGCTATATCCCAAACCTTAACAGTACGGTCGTCAGAGCCCGACGCCAGCCGGCTCTCATCGGGCAAAAAGGCTACCGAATTAATATCGCTACCGTGGCCCTCAAGCGTCGAAAAGCACGCGCCCGTCGCCGCGTCCCAGACCTTAACCGTGCCGTCGTAAGAGCCTGACGCCAGCCGGCCCCTGTCAGGCGAAAAGGCCACCGAACTAACCCTGCCGCCGTGGCCCTCGAGCGTCGAAAGGCACGCGCTCCAATTATACTCGACAGCCGGCTTTAAAACTAGCCATCTTGGTTCCTCGTTTTGAAAGTAACGCCGTATTATACTATGGGACGGACTGAAAATAAGCGCGGACGCGTATACCTGAAGCGGACTGATTTCGATTGCCGACCTGTTATGTCGGATAAACCGGGTTGCGTCCTGGATAAATCTGTTAAGCTGTATCGTTTTTCCCTATGCCAGATATTATTAATTACATTTTATATAAAGCTTATTAAGCACTTACTTAAAATAACCCGTTAAGTTTCGACATTGCCAGGATTGCTTCCGATATACCTCCGAGGATACTAAGCGCCTCAAGCCAGTAAAGATAATGCTGTCGCAGGAATCTGTCGATGATCCCGCCATCTTGAAGGTCTTCATATTGTGCCTGCTCGTCGGGCTTGCAATTGGCCAGGTGGTCAACCTAGTGGATGCACGAGTACCGCGCGGCTGCTAACGGGTCGGGACTTGGCGGCGTCACTTGGTCGGTAGGTAGGCCCCAGTCATTTAGGCGATATATGTCCCGTTGTAAGGTCTTCCTTAGGATATGGAGAGATCTCGAAAATATGTCGTAATGGACGGCTTCGATTCCGGTAGGAAATATAACATGGTTTGCCGTTTCATAAAGAAAATCTTTAGCTAACTGATGGATAATAAAGACGCGATTTTCCCGTATTGTAAGAAATAAACCACATAATTTTACAACATTTGTTACGGTCTGAGGGGTACCGAACGCCGGTTAAGGTAAACCGGATAAAGCACCAAGTTCTTCTAGATAAAGTGGACGGTATGTAGTTGCGACAGCTGAAAGAACCTGTAGGCAGTAGGTGATATCTCGTCGGAGTCCTTGGATCTGTTGCATTATCCGCCCGTATAGTTCCTTTAAGCCAGGAAGTATTTCGTCCATAATCCGCATAACATGCCAGCTTTGCGCTTCTTTAAGCTCCTGGGCAACTAAACCCACCTAAAGGAACGTACCATCTGCCTTCCGTCGCATTTGGTCGCGAACCGGGGTTTAAAGCTATAGGTTGTCTCGTATGGCTGGAATCTCTGAAATGCAATAATCGATGTAAGCGTCGACGGCATGCGAGACGTGGTCGGCGTTGCTTTTCAATTACAGACTAAGCCTTGTCCGCGAGTGGTCAGGTTGCAGCTTTTGCTCGATGTCGATTCTGTTACGACTTGACAAAAGCCACTTGATACGGGGTCTGGGTGAGACCTTCATAATTAGGTCGAGAAATAGTAGTAGATCAATCTCGCATTCGTCAAGCGCATCGACAATCAAGGTAATATTCGGAAGACCTGGATCCTGTAACATGTTAATGAAGATTTCGCGTAGTGCAAACCAGGCATTTGGGCCTTCGAATAGCGCTTTGCCTACGCGGTCGTACTTGTTCTGGATGTACGCCATAAGCGACGACTCCTGGTCGGCGAGGAGGTACATAAGACCGCGAAGTATGCCTGTCGCATTATTCAGCCGATCATCGGTCGCCTGGCAGAAGAAGAAGGACAGAAGATGGGTAGTGTTGGCAGTCTGCTGCTTCAACTCGTCGATAATGCCACAAAGCAACATGGTCTTGCCTTTGCCCGGGTCGCCCTTGATCCAGAGAAGGCGGCTCTCGGGGTTGTCACGCCATCGCAGGAAATCATGGTGGTCGAAAATCCAGCGATACGACTCTCGTAGCAGGCCGCCCTTCGTCTGTTCGATGCGGTTCTTGTCATGGCGGGGGTCGGTGGAGTATAAGTCGGCGAGGCATTGCGCAGGGTTTTCGGAATGATGTAGTGCTCCTTACTTATTTGTTAATAACCGGGTGCCTGCTATATGGGATAATTCATTAATCCCTACCGATGTTTAGGTTGCCATGGACTTGAAAAGGTCCAGTTCCAGAATGCTGGATGCCTTGTCCAACGAAGGACGATTGAGGAGCAGGGCCGCTGAATCCGTGGTATATACCGCTGAGATCGTACGGTGGAGTAGGTCGCGTCCTCGTAACCTGACGCTTTGGGGATCTATCTTCCTCAATTAAGTCGGGGACTCCCTGTCGTTTCTTGGATATGTCCGCCATAGCGCAGCCTGGCTGTTGGAAGACATCGTTAAAGCCAGAGAGGCGCCGTTCTTCAGCTTACGACAAGAAACAAGCGAGGCTGAGGGAGGCATTCCAATAAAGGAGGCCTCTTACGCAGTGGTCTGCGGAGTTGGGCGGGGAATACGGCCCGCTCAGATTGGATGTAGTCGATCCCGTTCGTGCCAGCCATTACCTAACAGGCAAAACTAACCCTTTAGCCACCGCCATTCGGGGCGGCATACATACATTAGGGGATGTCAAGGCGGTCGGGTATGGCAGAACCTAAAACGGAATCGTGGGCCGGGATGCGTCAACAGAGACTCCGTGCCGCTTGTTCGATATTGCGTTTCACGGCTGGTACATCGCCGAGGAGATAATGGTGCACATACGTCCACTACACAGGAATCAGCTCTTTTCAACCATAGCCCCGTTCTTGCGGTTAGTGGATACATCATGTAGAACGGTCACCGAGGGCATGTATTCCAGTTTTTCAACACCTTAACCCTGCACTTTAGCATCTCAGTCAACAATCACTCCATGGGACATTTGGGAGCATGGTGACTAATTGGATACGGAAGAGCTTTGGGCCTGGTTCATGAATGTCTTCTTCCCTGCGGTACTTGAGAATATAGGGGTTTTGCCACAGACTTGGAAACGGCAACTAAGGAAACCGGGAACGACTCACAGTCTCTCACACTTGAGTCGTCTAGCAAGCGTGGCCAGCCCGGAGAATATCATCTTGCAGAGAATTACTATTGCGCGGTCTTTGCTGACTTGGGTAGCCTGCCAATGTGTTTCGGCAGGTACACGCCATCGTGTAATCATCCACCTGGCCAGGCCCCAGGAATTCCCCGCTGGAATTCGCGTTTTGGTTACTTCTATAATCAAGGCGAACGTTTTACCACCTACTATAGGTAGGGATCATCACAGCCTGGCAACATATTCCTGAGTTAGGCCTGGCTGCAGTGAAATTTTCTAGCTGGTGTTAAAGGCGCAAGTCCTCCCTCATCAAGGCTGGACTAACTCGGACGACGTCTGGTTGTGACTAGGGGTTATATATCCTCTGGTGTGGTGTGGGTGAGAGCATAAAACGTATAATTGAGCTATAGACTGAAAAACTAGGATAAGCCCGGGTAAAACCACACCAAATGAACAGAAAAAAGCCATCACCAACTATTCCTCCGGTTAAATCCCGACGCCTCACTATGCCAGCTGCTCATCCTGAGTCCTGTTTCCTGCAACTCGCCCTGCTTCCGCCGTTCGCCTGTTGTTGAACGAGCCGACTCTGGCCCGCAGATTTCTTCCTCCTCGTCGCGTTTTTGCTCCCTCCATCTTCTCCCCAAGAAGTGGCTAGTGATCTGCGCTGCCACCACCAGCATCACACAAACCCAAGGAGCCCACTGGCTAACTTCATACGGCTCTTCGATTGTCGGCAGATGCCGGAACCGAATTTCGTTCAGAATGATATTGAGGGCAAAAGCGCCGAAGGAACACACGACGTAATAGTATTGAAACACTGTCCAAAATTTGATACGACGACTGGTTTGATTTTGTAGGTTGGGAGACGATACCGTAGTGGACGACACATGGTTATGCCGTCTCCCTAGTAGCCGGTCCCTAATCCAGCTCAACTCATATTTTTGCAGCGCTGAAGGCGAGGTGATGTGATCGCCAACACGCCGCCCATCCCCTCGCCGTATCCGAATATCAATAATCCCGCAGATAAGAGCAGGAAGAGCCGCTGCGATGCAGGGGACGAAGACTCCTGTGATGTCTTTAGCCGGATCGGTCTTGTTCGGCCAGGCCATAACATTGGGCGGCGAGCGAAATGGCGAGTGCTCTTTCTGGAAACATGCATAGGTGCAATTCTCGGTTGGGCTTTGGAAGAGGGACGTAGCAGATGTCATAGCCTCTTCAGGCGGAAGGCAGGCTGGAGCTACCACAAAGTCTTCCTTGACGTAGATGGAGCTAACTGCAAGGACGGCGCCAACCACCATCAAGAGAGCCCACAGAATAATGATGGTGCGTACTTCCTTCTCAATTCTGTGTAGAGTGGTCGATAATGTTAGTAATGGCCCCGTGAGCAGGACGCCTGTCGAAGTAATGGCGAAAACGCCATATATGTCTAGGTCAATAGTGTACGGGGACTTCGACCTTGAGACGAGAAGGATAGAGTGGATAGCCGCTGCACCACCATATGACATAGCACTAGCGAGGGCGCCAGCGACAAGCCATCGTTGGCGACGGCCCAGGACACCATATATTAGGAGCAAGTAGAAAAGTATACGTTGAAGAGGAGTATATAGACCTGACAGAGGGTAGACGCAGAGAACATCGGGGCCGGGACCGCCGTATATATTAATAGGGTAAGTAACTGCAGTAACTGCGAAAATTGCGGTGGCGATGAGTGGCCTGGTTAACATGGTATAGGAGGATCTTTGCGCTCGATATAGATTGGGATTAGAGTTTTGGTCGAATTGATAAAGACGGCTAATTATAGATAACCACTTTGACCTTTTAATAGTACAGGCTTCCCATCTGGTCAACTACGCCTACGGCGGACGAAAGGGCTCACGATTTCTTCATAAACTTGAGATCGCAGGTCTATTCAGCTGCTAGCATGAGTCAGTCGTATTTTATAAAGTCATATGCAATTAAAAGTCGCTTACGCCTAAAAGCCACTTGCACGTATAAGGCACTTTCACTTATGAGTTATTTATATGTAAGCCATTAACATAAAATTATTGCGCAAAGGTCTTGTAAATGCAAGTGGCTTAAAATTGAAAATGGCTTATGGGCATAAGTGGCTTGCGTTAGCAACTAAGCACAGCTGAAATCTAGTTAAACCAAACGACATGTACTGCACCGTACTACACTACTAGACGCACCTACCTCAACCGACCTGTAGGAGTGCATTATGCGTAATATCCTCGCTTGACCGATGGTTATTGTATTAATTTTTTTCCCTAGACGCGAATTGTCCCAACAAGGAAAAAGAGGTACGATCGCTTAATGGTTCTTGCTTGGTCTGAATGGCCGATACCTACCACTCTGCACGGACTACCCTGAACAAGCCGCCGACCCGCACCTTACACCAGCCACTGCTCAAGCTACTGCATAAGCCTCCGTACGCCTAGGTCCGGTCACGTTAATGCCTTCGTTTGCCCTCGTTGTAACATAAGGAGCTTGGGAGTGAAGTGGACGAGGATCATTATGCCGTACCTGTCAGCTACCAGTCATGACATGAGTAATTTGTAATCACATCCCCGGGGAACTAGCCCGTCTACTGCCGTTCTAGACATTCTACATGACTAGGAATGAATTAAAACAGGGGAGACATCCCCGATTTTGACGACGCTGTCAGGAGAATTTTGTGGATTACCCCATTTCTGTCTCCCAGTAACCCCCTGGCGAGGGCTATACATGTATATATATGGGGCGCGGCCCTTAAGAATTAGAGGAAGTCCAGACATTAAGTCATTCTATTCATTATTTTGTTCCCTTCTTACTCGGCAGTTGCTTTGTCCCTGATATCCCGAATTTCTTTTTGTAGTTCTCGGGGGTTGTTGCCTCCCTAAGAAAAAGATAGCCTGGTCACTAGGTAGACAGCGTAATAGAGTGCTCGTTTGCACAACTTGTTGTTTTAGTCAAATTCGAACGCAATTGAGTATTAAAATCAGAATCCTGTAATGACAGCCTCCTCCGATAACCTTCGTGTTCTAAGCTTTCAATACCTCCTGTTGGACAGAAGTGTTGCAATTCTCCAGTCTGGGGTTCTGTTCTGGTTGGGAAAAGCGTGGGGCTGGCTAGATAGGGGGTTTCTCCTTGACTGATATAGCCTAAACCCTTTTGTTCTTGCAAGCCTAGAGCCACATATCGAAGCCTCTTTGATCCTTTCAACAAACCACCTCATCTGCCGACACCTCCAAGCGGAATAATTTTATTACGTCTTATAGAACATCCTCAACCGCTGAATCCGCCCTCTTTACAGGGAGCCGCCGAGAATGTGGACATGGTCCTTTCCGATTACGAGCCATGGGTTCAGCACCGCGTCCCATCTTAGCTGGACGACCCCATCTTAGCAGGGCGACCCCATCGTAGTTGGGCGACCCCCTAAACCATCGGAAAATGAGGCGTTTGGTGTAGGATAAACGATATGGACTCATATGCGGCAACGTATAGCCGCATGACATGACTACCGGGCTTTACAAACAGGTGATGACTCAGGGGCACGAAGAAGCACCATGAGCACCATGCCTGCTCATTACAAACGCTCAGAGCTCACAGCACCAGTGACTATAAAACCCAGTCTCCCTTTTCCACCCTCTTCGACATCCACTCCTCAATCTACCAGCACATCTCCCTTCACACACTTCGTCCATCCATCACACAGGCCTGCTTCTAATCGAGCCCCTGTGCATACAACCACTAATCGCAAATAAACAAAACATCACCTAAAGAAGAAAAGAAACCCCTCACCCCGCTCGTCCCAGGCGACAGGATGAGTTCGACACCGGGAAGGCATCACCAAGACGGCTGCGTTCCGGAGCCGCCGGGAAACGAGGAGCTCGCGCCGTGGGTGGAAGCTTCTGCGGCCCCCGCACCGGCCGAGTTCCAGTGGAAGGCGGCCCCCGGAGGTATTATCCGCTCCCGGGAGGAGGGGGGAGACGCCCGCGAGGCCAAGGCGCATGGACGGGGAGGAATGTAGGCTGATCATTGCACTCACTGCTCAAGGGACAGAGCGTGTTCGTGATCATGATGCGCTCCGTCACGTTTCTTGCGAGTTAGGTACTCAGTCGCCCTTGGGGGGCCCCTAGCTGGCGGCGACGTGGCTCGCCGGTTGCATCGAGTGTGATCAGGCGGTGTTTTACGTATGCGTAGAAAGAATATCGAACGATGTAGTTTAGACGGATAGGGGTGAAGGGCTGGCCCCTGAGCCTTGTTGGATTTAATTTTGTAGAATAGCATAATCAAAACCGATCGCCAAGCTCCCCGAGTGCAAGGACGGCTCGGACAAAACACCGCCCTGTCTCGGTGTGGCTTGATTCAATGCGCGCGTGTAGTGTACGCAGGACGCAAGGGGCGAGATAAAAGTCCCTCCAAGATACTTGCTCAGCGGCTCGGGGTCCTCGCAGTTGGCGCTAAGCGCCTCGTTTAGCCATGTTTACCCAAATCGTGGTTATGGCAAACGACAGCACCTAACAGTTCTCTGCTAAGGCCTATCATTAAAGCATATATAAAGCCTTTGCTTCCCCAATGGACTTTCTCAGTCCGTCGCCATGTATACAGAACCTTCGTCCTTACGCGGGAAGCAATATTACTCCTCATTCCCTAGCCTAGGCTAACAAAACACCGGCGGTCATCCTGGGACCTACCGTCTATCCCATTCCTCTATTGCATACATGTATTTTTTCCCTCCGCCGCTCCAACGCCACGCTTTCTAAACACACACACCCGACCGGCCACCGGCCGCCACTTATCGTTCATTCGGCCCGTAACCCCACCCCGCTTCTATATCTATTAAATCCCTCTC
Source organism: Monosporascus sp. CRB-9-2 (assembly GCA_004155915.1). NCBI lineage: Eukaryota > Fungi > Ascomycota > Sordariomycetes > Xylariales > Monosporascus > Monosporascus sp. CRB-9-2. The sequence goes on from QJOA01002295.1 coordinate 110,585, forward strand.
GCGCGCCCGTTCGCGAGCCTCCTGCCGTTCATCGGGCCCGGGTTCGGCGGCTGCGGGAACTTGTAGGGGTTCACGAAGACGGGCCTCTTCTTGGCCGGCAGCGAGCTGAGAGTCTCCCACATCTCCAGAATGCCGGCCCGCCGCGCTGGCAGCATGCTGTACTGCAGGGCGTAGAGGTTCTTGCGGTGAATTGGAGGCACCAAGCGGCCCGTTACAAGACAGAACAGGACCTTGGGCGACAGGTAGTGCTTGCGGATTCTCTGGCCCATCTGGAAGTACTGGTGGAACATGGCGGTAAACGTGAGAGGGATCGGCTGTATCCTATTAGAACAAAAGGGTGCGCGAGACCGAGGGAGAGCGGGATTGCAAACCTTGAGAAAGATGACCGAGGTAGGCGGCCGAGAGGAAGCGGAGTTGGATGATGGTACGGTATTAACACTAAGTCTATCTTGTGTATCACGAAGTTCAAAACGGATGCCGCCTATTGGCTGTCAGTAAAGCGAAAATGGCGTTGCTCCAATCGCTACGAGGAGATCACTTACCCGGAAGACGCCGAGGATCTTTAACCCTGAGCATCAGGGCAAACAGGGGGAAATGATTTAGACACGAAAGCATGGTATCGAAAACGGCCTTGAGAGAGATGATGGCCATGCGCGCGAGGGCAAAGTTGAGGTAGAAAACGACTACCGTAGGCAGGAGGAAGAACAGAAGCGTGAACAGGATGGTGCCGACTAGAAGCTGGTCAAGGTCGTAGTCGCACGAGTCTACACGGTTTCGAAGAACATTATACTTCTTACCTCGAAAGAGTTGGAAGAGGGAGAGCAGAATGGTAAGCTGCCAGTGGAAGATGCGGGCAGAGGCAAGATAGAACGAGTAGATGTGTAGAGTGAGGGCCGATAGCAGGTCCGAGAACATGGCGATAGGCATACTAGCACCAGCAAAGCTGGAGAAACCAACGAACCACACAATATGGGGTAGTAACGGCTTCAGAGTGTCGATGCAACTAGACCAATAGTCGATAACCCAGAGAAACAGGTCACCCAAGAAGAGTGCCAGCTCACTGTTCAGCTTCAGACCAGCCGGCCAGCCCATAAGCCACTCGATACCGCTCTGTAGGGCACTGACGGTGTACTTCCCGAGCAAGACGCTGATTTGCTCTGCGACCCAGTGTGCATTCTCGATGATATAAGACCCCAGGGCAATCCCGATAATCACGTCGTTAGCCACGAGCCAGAGGCTGTTGTAGAATCGGATATAGTCGGGATGGCTCGTCGTCACACTCTCCCAGTCATTCTTACGCAAGCGCAGCTTAACATACTGCATGGGCCAGTAGCAAAACTGCTGGAGCCGAATTTCAACCTGCTGTGCTGTGGCGGAAATGTCCTTAAGGGCGGGCGAGTTCGGGCGAGCCCTCCATTCCAAGATGCAGAGCAGCACCTCGGCCGCTAGCCGCTGACAAAGAAGTAGACCCGTGAATAATCTTCGGATGACGGGAAATACATAGAGTATTATCTTATCCCATATCCACAGAATGACGAAATCTCGCATGGTGGTGGCATGTTCGACCACACGTTCGGAGACGCTGAGGGTGCGCTTGGGTCGCGTTCCGATAAGTGGGACATTCTTCTGCAGCAAACTCTCGAGCTCCCAGTTCCAGTTGATCTGGTTCACGATTTTGGGCAGTGCCTTGTCCTTCCGGCTGGGCGTATGCTGAACAACCGAGTGCTGCTTCAACTTCTCAACCAGCTGGCGCTTCTTCTCCTGATTTCGTCGCTCCTGCTTTTCCTCCTCGGCCTCGGACGTGTCGGAGAGGTTGTAAAGAGAGGAAATGTCGCCCTTGTCGGTAAGTGCGAGCGCAATGGGGTTTAAGGATATGTACTGCATTCGATGTGGGACGGGTCGTTCGAACAAGATCGTCTGGATGCTCGAAGCCCTTGGGCAGGTGATACTGGGTACTCGAAGGGGCGGCGTCGTCGTCGCTCGTACCCATGACGGATCCAATCCGAGATTTGCACGGGCATTGGTAATGCCCAATACGTGTAAAGATGGTTGCCCACAAAGCTCGAAAATTCGCGGTATAGGATACGGCGCACTGCGCAGGAGTATTCCCGTCTTCAGGGCATTTTCGACGCTCCTTGGCTGTGAGAGGATTAGGACCCGGACGCCAGATCCGTTTGGTGACGATAGGACGATGTGTGCTCACTTCAACATGGTCCAAGACAGCAACGACGACAAAATCAAGCGCGGAATTCCTCCAGCCGACGATGACGCCGGGAAACTCGGATGCCCCGATTTCGATCGGCCAGAATACCCTTAATAGACCACCATTCTCTGGCATGACAGTACGGGGGCGTAGAGCACTCCGCCTAGAAGGAGCCCCTGCGCCTCAGTTGTTCTCGAGCAGATATCCCCAAGCCCGGCGATCGCGGGTGCTTCAGCGAGTAATTTATTAGTCAGAGGGCCCGCCATACGTCGCGAGGGTAGCGGGGTGGGAGCGCAGGTCGTCCTACCAGCTGAGCTTCTGTCTGAGCTATATGTTGGACGGGAATGAATACGGCGACAAAGGCGAAAGTTAGAAATGCGAATCCCTGAGCGATGCGGAGCTACGAGTTGTACAGGACTCGTCGTCAGCCGATAGCCAAACCAAGCAGCCATTGAAATGTATGGCATGCTGTGCGTATATGTACTTAGGATGTAGTCGTGACAGGGCAAACGTACAATAACCCCCTTATCCCAGGCGAAAATTGCAAGCTCGTAGAGGCGAGTAACCAGATCCCATCGAGCAGTGATGTAGCCAGCTACAAAGATCGCTAGGGTGAGGATAGAGAAAGGGTGCATAGGACGGTTATCGTTGCTGCAGCAGGAGTGGTGGCATCCTCTGGAAGTATATGTTTGGGATCACTGTAATATCGTTGTCAATTTCGTCGATGTAGTCGGTGTTGTTGTAATGCTGCATTAGAAAGGAGGGTATTCCATGAAAATGAGACAACTCTGTTGGCAAGACAGGGGGGTTACGGCGCCTACGTAACAGCTTGAAAGCTTCGGAGTAGTTGGGGAGGGCTAGACTACTCCTCACCAGGATGGTTTTGAGTTTAGTGATAGTAGATGGTAAGGTCCATAGCCAAGCTTAGAAGATGGGACGGGTAGGCGTGCGTGCCTAGATTATTGTGGGATTGATTTTTAAGTCGCTTAAGATGAATGAATCCCTGGTTGTGGTTGTTTGGGTTCCGCATGTGTAGGAGGGACCGGGGGTTATGGCAGTGAAAGTGTGGTGGCACCACTGGCCCCTTGCAGTTGCATCCTGTTAGCGATAAATGGTTATTGGACGATTGGTTCCGGTGCATCTCCATATTCTCCCATCTTTTCATCGGTTCGATTCAGAAAAAGCTTCAAAGTACCCATCTACCAATCGGACGCTGTTCTTACTCACTGCATCACACTAGTGATAATAGAGGTGTAATTGTACCTAAGATATCTGCAGTATCAGTCACTCTGTAGGCTTCTAGCGCCAATCTAGGCGCATCATCCGAGTCTGATCCGTGATCCAAGATCTATGGATCGTTGCCGCGTTGAGATGAATAATTGAGATGAATAGCTTAACGTATTGGAAAGCATGAATGAGTGAAGAGATCTAGCATGCGATACTCAACGTCAAATCGGAGGAGAGTACTCGTAATAAATCGAGGAGAATTGGGGGAGGTGCATTCAGCTGCATATTTATGTTCGCTGTACTCGCACCAGCTCCCCTGCCAATAGAAGAAGTCGTGATCGCCTGAACTTCAAGTCCCCGGACCCTTCTCAAGCCTGAATCCTTCTTCATCAAAACTACACCCAATTATCCGTGTTGGTAGCCGGTGGCCGCTCCTTTGATTAATAGCCTCGAGGGCAAGTCAGCAAGATGCAACACCGGCAAATGTCTCTTAATGACAGGCGAACGCATGGGTGATACTTACTGCCTTCTGTGAATCGTTCCAAATGTTCAGCTGTCGATGTCCACTTTTTGCATTTTACGGCTTCAAGGTTTCGAACCCGGGATATAGCCCGAGTTCATTTTCGCTTCATATGAAGGGCGTCATTCTCTTTCTGGTCCTCGCGAGCATCCTCTATCAACTTATCTATCCCTCGTTCTTTAAGCGCGACCTGGATAGTAACCTCGTAAGTAACCATTAATCCGTTATACTCCCAAGGAGGAGCAAAGCGCCAGCTGCAACATGCCTTTAAACATTTCTGATAGTCATTGAAGAGCTTGGCGCATTCATTATCATCTGTCTTTCCGTTGCCTCGAAGATATTCTATCTGCGGTGTCAGCGAATCGAGACGCTTTAAGGAGTAATAAGTAGGAAGCCACTCTACACTCACTCTCGCTATACCACTTAAGAAAGCAAGTGTCGTACCGCCTTGGGACATGGGATATGATAAGCTAACTTCACAAAAAAAACTTAATGAAGTGTCCACTAGGACGAGACTTACTCCTTAACTTCGTTGCATTCTGGAGCAAGCGAAGCGGACATATTCGGTGTTAAGATGGCTGTTAGATAACTGGAGCGGAATCGATAGCAGTTTTAAGCGATGGTCACGCTCTTTCAAGTGTATGAAATGTAGGCTCAGTTAACGAACATCAGGTGAAGCAATGACGGCAGTGACCTCGATGTCTTCTTCCATGCTCTGCCAAGGTCATCCCATGTAGTGCTCTTCTTGTATGTGCTCCAGGTCCGAGGCTGGCTTACGTTATCGTTATCTTAGCGCCCACCCCCCCAAAAAGCAAAGTACCGGTAACCTGGGCATAGATCAGAGCAAGGTGGACTCTTCAAGTACTGGGTTCAGTTGGGTTACGGTGCAAGTTCCGCCGACACTGCGACTGCGAAGCTCCAGAAATTTTCGGGATCTCCAAACTGATATCGGCGCATTTCATCTACGACCCTTGAATTCACCTAATCAACACCACAGTTACTCGACGACATCGACGCGTGTGACGCGCCGCCACGACGACAGCGACGATGGATCCTTCTCAGGACTTCAAGTCCTTCCAAGAGAAGATTCAGACCGCCCTAATCGCTGCCACCCGAACTACCAATCAGCTCGCCGCCGAAGATCTCAGCTTCCAGAAGACCAGCAACCCCGAAGTCGACGAGCGGCTGGACGAGACAAATGGGCACTTCCTCTCGCTGGCCTCGTCGCTGATCAAGGCAGCCGCTAAAGGAACCGAACTGAGAGCTCCGGAGCTGGAGGATGTTGACGACATTGATGTTCACTGGTCTCGCATCGTAGACGTCGTCGACACCCTGCTCGAGAAGGCCGATACTTGCCTCGACGAGTATACGGGCCTAATCAAAAGAAAGAGCGCTCCGACGGAGGAAACTGTAAGACTAGACTTGGTAAAATAACATAGGGATGTGCACCGACTTACAATCAACTTCTCCAGGGTCCAGCGCCAAAGAAGCCCAAGTCTCTCAATCTTGACCACTCCATCCGCCGAGCCAATATCCTTAAACCCCAGGATAAGTTCGATATTAAGCCGAACAACCTCGACCCTTCCCCGTGGAAGCCGATACTCACGAGAAAGCCGCATGCCATTGTTCCGCTGGAGCAAAGTCTGGGAACTTTCAACGATGAGAACCAAAGTATACAGTACGACTATTCCATTTCCTTGCCTTATTCATGGTTAGAAGGCCCTTGGGAACGACGAGTGTCGTCCACCCCGGAAGAGGCAGCAAGGAGCACGAAGGCACTTAACAGGAAACGCAATAGGAGGATGAAGCTTCTCAAGAATGCAAGTTCAGTTTAGGGCGCTGACAGCAGATTCAGATATAAACATCCTTACGAGACAGAGATCTTAAAGCTCCAATACCCGGAACATGTCTACCAGATCAAAGAGCCTATCAAGTACCAGCCGATAGAGAGTACGGCTGCCACATACGTCGACACCTTCGAAGGCGTACTAGCGATGCTCGAGGAACTAAAAGGCGCTACCGAAATAGCCATCGACACCGAACATCATGACTTCAGGACGTATTCGGGTCTTCTCTCGCTCATGCAGATCAGCACCCGGGAGAAGGACTGGATCATCGATACGCTACAGCCGTGGCGCCGCAAGCTCGAAGTCCTGAACGAGGTCTTCGCCGACCCCAAGATTGTCAAGGTCAGACACAGTGCAAACAACCTTTCCAGGGTCATTTGTTAACCGTATAACAGGTCTTGCAAGGCGCTTACATGGATATCCTGTGGCTCCAGAGGGACTGCGGTCTGTATATCGTAGGACTGTTTGACACGTACGAAGCTGCGGTGTCCTTGGGATATCCAGGGCGAGGTTTGGCATACCTGCTCAAGCGTTTCGTCGACTTCGATGCCGACAAGAAGTATCAGTTGGCAGATTGGCGAATACGGTATGTGCTTTTGGATCTATCTCGGCTTTTGGTGTCTAACCGTTAGAGCAGTCCGATCCCTGAGGAAATGTTCTATTATGCACGATCGGATACGCACTACCTTCTCTACATATACGACATGATACGGAACGAGCTCTTAGAGAAGTCAGACAGGAACGATCCGGAGAAGGACTTGATCAACCACGTTCTAGATCGGTCCAAGGAAACATCATTGCGCCGCTACGAGAAGATTGTGTATGATGCCGAAGGAGGTCAAGGACCGTATGGCTGGTACAACCTACTCATCAGGCAGTCTTCGGGCACATTCACTAAAGAACAGTTCGCGGTATTCCGAGCGGTGCACAAGTGGCGAGATGAAGTTGCACGCCGTGAGGATGAGGATCCTCTTTTCATCCTACCCAATGCGACTCTGTTTGACATAGCCAGACGTTTGCCGCCGGACCCAAAGGCCTTGCATAGCACATTCGGACATAATACTTCCCACATAGCAAAGCGCGCGGTTGCCGACTTGTTTCAGGTCATAACGAAGGCCAAAGCAGAGGGTGTAAACGGGCCTAGTGTGGTTGACGTTTTGCGCAGCAACTCTACTACTTCAACAATGGCGATCGGCGCAGTTGCCCAGTCGGTATTCCCACAGCTAAGGAGCAGCGATAACCAAAACGTCCTGGAGACCAAAGAGCTGGTCTCTGAAAAATCACGGTTATGGGGCGAGGTAGCACTCAGCAGTCGATGGGAGGATGGCGCAGCCGGCGCGAAAAAGCCCGCACAATCCCTATGCTTCGCACTGCCGTGGGCTCATATGCTAGGAGATGCCACCATCGGTACCGAGCAGATATCCAACGTTGCTGAGGCGGCTGCCGCCGAGGCCGCCGAAAAGCTCAATTCTGCGCCACAGGAGCAACCTGACCAGGCAGAAGAGGCTGACGGCCAGTTCACACTCAAAGCGGGCCTCAGGCGCAAAACTGCGCAATCCGAGTCTGATTCCGAAAGCGAAGACGAGGAGGAAGGCGAGGGGGAGGCGTCCGGCGAGGCGTCCGGCAAACTCCAAGCGACAGAGGAAGTGCTCTCACTCGACTCCGACGCGGAGAGGGCCGCAAAGAAGAAATCAAAGAAGGAGGAGAAGAAGGCACGAAAGAAGGCCAAAGCCGAGGCTAAGAAAGCGCGCAAGGAGGCGAAGGCCGCGCGGAAGGCGGCCAAGAAGAAGACCGCCGCCGAAAAGGCTCAAGAGCCCGACGACGACGGCGCCGAGGACGGGGAGAAAGAGGAAGACGAAGACGAAGAGCAAGATGAGCAACCGTTCGATTACAGGCAAGCCCGATCCGTCCTCCACGCTAAGCGCTCTGCCCCCAACGGCACCACCGCCGGGGCCGGGGCTAAGGCCGCCGCGAGGTTCAACCCCTACGCTAACGCCATGATGGCCGACGGCCCAAAGCCCGCGCGCCGCATGCATGGCGAGAAGGCCGGGAAGAGCTTCACTTTCAAGAGATGAGACGAGGGCGCTGCGACATTACTTTGCCTACAGGCGGAACATACATCGCTACGGAAGGGCATGCTTTCCAGTAACAGCCCCAGCGGTCCTCACTGTCATTATTAGTCTTGCCAGCGGGGGCAACGGGGTGGGACCCCAGATAAGTGGAATTTCTCCGGGTTGTTACCGCCTACATAGCATCATCATCGTGTAAGGAGTTTCATCGGATTCGAGTGGCATTGCCGAGGCGTTCGGAGGCGTCGTTTGCCCAAGAAAAATGAATGTCTAGAGATGTCTTAATTTGGAAGAGCGTGAAGAGAGTCCTTTCCTGCGTAGGTAGATGGTTTGCCCCCGTTGTAGATGAGCGCAGGGGGAATGCAACGAATCGAATGATTTAAGCAGCAAGCTATCTTAGGATACCTACTTACGTACAATATAATAGTGCCTGACCTACGTAGCTGCCGAAAAGAAATGATAATAGTAATAAGATCCCACAAACAAAGAGCAGGTGGGGAATTGAAGGTAAGACAGAACATGAAGCCATATAAGAACAAGATGGTTCAGCGGCCCCAAGGTCACCTGTTGATTACTACAATCTAAAAAGAGTCCCGGTAACTCTTGGAGCCTCGAGCTAACCAGAAAAAGTAATCTTATGTACTTCGTACTCTAAGGAAGGCCCCCCAAATCCATCAGCCCTAGTTAGGAATTGCCCTATGCTTACCGAATGCAGATGCCGTGTGAGATCTATGAGTGTCATAAAAGGGAGAATGCTATGCTCCACAAATTAAGCAGCGAGGCTAATGCAGATTCCCACATGCAGTCAGCATCCTGGGATATCGCCTTACCCTTTCCCGCTCTACAGGGCAGGCAATGCCCGCAATCGGGATTTGCCCAACCCCGTCTTGGCACAGAGCTCGACTGGCTCGGTGGATCCCGCTATTTGCAACGCTATGCATTGACCTTTTGTCCTTTTTCAAGTACAGTAGTATCCTTGTCTTATTGTTAGTACGTTTTCTTATTCTGCCGGCCTCAATACTTGCCGCTTCATCCCCACTATCGTACGGCATAACGCATCCTGTAGTAATCAATCAAGCGAATCAGGCTTCCTATACAGTACAATCCGATTCACAAATTCCTTTTATCAGCTTTTACCGCCGTACAAATATGGTGACCGTCGCATGAGATAGAACCTATCAAGGGAAGTCTCCTAAGGGCCCCATTTTCTGCGGGCCGTACTAATAATAAAACAAAGGATTGTACTGTATTATCAAAAAAAGGGGGGCGAGTGGCATCGCTACCACAATTTCGGGTAATGGGTCAAAGCTCTGCCGACCTTTTTATACCGAACGGGCCAATAAAAATGTGGTAGATCACCTTGGTGTTTCTTTTCGAGGCTGTCGGCAACAAGAAGGACCTTAAGAGAATCCTTGGTACTGACGCACACGACTCGCTTTTAGTAGTCGGATATTACGTATCCGATTCCCACCGGTACAGTCACTATTACAATGCGACAGTATGTCGAATATGAGACTTTGCGGCTTCTCTTTAGAGCAATTGGGACCTAGCATCAACCATACCCGGTGGTTCTTCGGCGGTCGAGTCAATTAGAGAGTCAATTGTGCATCTTCCAAAAATAAGAAGACTCAGAAGACTCGTAGGCGGTATCGGAATAGTGGGGACTAGGGGACCGTCGTCGGGAAGCGAGACCGGCCAGAACCACCTTAGCTATGTAAATATGCCAACCTGTATGTAGGCATAGGCTACGTTACGTATTTGGAAGATACGTTATGCTGCTGTCTTTCTAGATGGCCGACCGCATGGCGTCAGCACCAATAATTTTTAACAACTGCTAACTGGCGCGTTGCCTAAAATGGTAACTCTAAGTAGCTATTACCACTCCTGTCGATTGGCCTATTTTCCGATGGTAAGTGGAATTTTAACCCACCTCTTAAGAATTGTTATACTGACCGTCTTGGGCCCCTCTATCGGATATTTAAGACATAGATGTACTACGGGTCCCTTATTTCTGGATTTCGAGTGTAAGTATAGAAATTGGCTTGAACTGTGATGTAGATAACTTTCGTCCTATCGATCTCCTCACCCTTGCTTTATATATCAAGAAACATCCGCAAGAACCTTATCAGATGTGTCGTTCTCCCTATAGCCGCTAGGCGTATCAGAAACGGAAATCAGCTAGATGTTAAGTAATCATCACTGGTGGAGCGGAAATGCCCATTTCGCTTTCCGAACCATGGATTCTCAGTTCAACATGCAGGCTGGGTTCGACGCGGCCGCGCAGGCCCAGTCATCAGACGTCAACGCGCAGTCCTCCCCCTCCTCCTCCTCGGTCCCGAGGCCGGCGGCGCCACATCAGCCGCGCAGCGGCCGCAGGGGCCGGTTCCCTGTCAAGAAACGGGCCACGCCGGCCGTCAAACGCGGGCTGTACGCCTTCTGCGCCGATGGCGACATCACACAGGTCATCAACCTGCTGCGCTCCTTCGAGTACCAACGCCCGGCAGCGCCGCCGGAGACCCCCGCCGCCGCCGACGGAGCGGTGGAGGAGGACGTTGAGGACGACCTCAGGCCCCCCCTAGTCGCCGCTGCCGACGGCGCCCACGTGCACATCGTGAGGTACCTGCTCGAATTCTGGTTCCGGGATCGCATCGACGCCGCGCTGAGGATCGACCTGGGTCTCGCGGCCGCGAGGAACGGGAGCCTGGACATATTGAGGCTGGCTCTCGACGACGACCCGAGTCAGCAGAGTTGCCACCAGGAGAGGCGGGGCATCTCCCGCGAAGAGATGACCGTGTTCGGCGCCAGTGTTCTGCCGTAAGTCCAAGGCGATGGTGAATGACACGTGGACCCTGCTGACGATGTCTGCGTGATACCAGCGCCGCCGTGGAGCACGAGGACATGGTGCGCTATCTGCTCTCCTTGGGCATAGACCCGAATATCGGCCTCGACCCATCAGAGACGCAGGGACAGGAAGGATTCAACTACTTCTCGACAGCCGCGCTCCACGCAGCAGCGGCGCGATCGACGCCCCGCGTCTTCGCCATGCTGCTCGGCGCCGGCGCAAGGCTACCAAACGCCTACCCGCTGCACGCCGCCGCCGGGGCGCCTGCGACCCAATCATCGGGCGATGACCGGATCCCCATGATGTCCTACCTGGTCCACGACCTCGGGCTCGACATAAACGCGTCCGACGACGGCACGGTCTCGCCCTACGCCTGGGGCACGCCGTTGCATCATGCGGTCGCCTGGGCTCACGTGGACAGGGTGCGGTGGCTACTGGAGAACGGGGCGGATCCGACGCTACGGGACCAGTTCCACCAGCAGCCACTGGAACCCATATCGTTCGGCCTTTGGAATCAGGAAATTGAGGAGATGATTAGGGCCGCTGGTGGGGGTTGAGTCCAAGTGATGACTAACCATATTACTCGTCCGAACATATGAAGGGACATCCGCATGGTGTTTGCTATGCCACCAGTAAGTATCATAGAATATTTTTATTTATGAGTATATATTATGATTAGTTGGGATTTATGGTTCCTCGATACTCATTAAGAAAGTGTTATGACCACTTTCAACTCTTCCGAAAATATTATATTTAGCATTATAGGTGTTGCTGATTTCTTATTGATTCATAGCTATGCGACATGATTCGACTACTATGACAGGTCTAACTGTGCTTAGCTACTGGGGATCCCGGAATCAGGACGTATTTTAATCATATGCTCGCAACAGAGATCTCAAAAGAACTCAGCATAGTTATAAGTGTAAAGCCGTTGGCCAGTTATCCTCATAGTTATCTAAAACACAATAACACCACCTGCGTATTAGGCCACTCTTCCCTTTATAGCATCACCTACCAGAACTTTTACTATTCATGGCTGACGCGATCAAGCGCCTAAGTCTCACCGTTACGGTCTCCAGATAAGCCTTCATTTTCCCTGACTTGCGGAGGGCAGGAAAGACCCCCATCCCTATGACCCACGTACTGTGCTCCATGTCAACCGACGCGTCGAATCGACTCGGGCAAACCACGGGGCAGACTGGGAATAAGGCCGTGACCCAAGTCTATCGCTGTCTCGAGCGAGAAATTGAGAAGAGGGATCCGACCATACCAGTCGAGAAATCCGAGGGTGGGTACGAGGACGGCAATAGCTCTGCCGAGACATACGACAGGCGGTTCCGAGAACTACACCTGCTGGACTGTCAGCGCGGACGAAATGGCGGAGTGAGTAATCCCCCTTCTTCATCTATATTGAGATGCACTGTGATTAGGACCTTCTATTCCCATTCCGCGGTGATGCCTAACGGAAGATCAATTTAGATGGTATCCACCAGTGAACCTGGCGGGTCAGTGAGAAGCGAAGTGATTGCAGTGGCATCCGACTTTTTTTCTGGACTATTCATGGTTTGAAGTCAACATCAAGAGTAGTGTCTATGACGACCTGGACCAACTCAGTGGTCATCTGCGGCATTGTGGGCGGTGCTGTCGAAAAAACTTCCGGATCGCTGTTCATACCGGTCGCGGGGATAACCACACCAGCACTAACGTCTACATCTGCAAAAGAGATAGATTCCGCTTAGAAGACGTGAAGAAGCTGATGACGCTGATGTAGCCGTTCCAGCTCATGATACAGCGGATTCACGGATCGTGGAGGACTGATTACCAGAGAATGAGACGGTACTCTTTGCCGAGGAATGACTCTAAGCTCGCGAGACTCCTCCACGATCTAGGAGAGCGAAAGGGGGCATTCGAGACTCATCCGTGTGCAGGAGAAGAGGCACAGCTTCCCGTGTTCGAGCTGAAGGGTTTTGACCTCGACAATGAGGACGATTAACCCGACTTGTGGACAAAATCAACACTGGATTGGCTGCGCCGACGCAATTGACGATGGGTTATCAAGCTGACCTGGAAGCAGGGGACATGGAACAGCTTGCATGGCTCGCTTTCTCAGACTTTAGCGGACGGAAACGAATGTTACCTCTCCGTGAATATTGCCCAATTCGTGTGTCACCTTCCACTGCACTTCACTGGACTGAGCCCCTAGGCCTCGCTGAACAAGAAGTGCTCCCCGCCTCCCCTCCCCAAGCACATGCGCAGGCTTCTGTCCATCCATGGAAAGGCCTCTATGACTGCCGCACCAATCCCAGTTGTTACTTCGCTGACGTCATGTCCTACAAACGGCCTAGTCCCGGCTACATCGAAGTAACTCCGCGAAGCAAGACCGGATCCACTGGGAGCCATCGAGTTTCGCCATTTGCAGGGATCGCTCAACACGAAGGACATCATGAACTGGACGACGGTCGTCACGAGGCTGGTGGGAATCAGCGTTTCGTACTCCCAGGAGCAGTTCTATGAGCTACTAAGCCCCCTCATGTCGGAACGGTACGGCAGCCCGTGCCATCATTTTCCAGATAGCCTCTTCCTCATAGGACTGCCCGACGTCTGCTGCACGCACCAGACGCAGCTAGGCAATGAACACGGGGCTTGGCTGTCGGACCGTTCACTCTACAGCATATTTCTTCCACCTACCCATGATCCCAAAGAGGCTGTCTATCAGCAGCTAGATGACCTTCTCAAAGCCCTTAAAGACCTCGACTTTACTACGACGCCATATCAGGGACTTGAGAGTTTCATGGGATATGGTACGACAGCATCATATCGTCACACGAAGCAGCTACATATCAGCTTTCGTAACATTTTACCATTAGGGAGACTCTTCCTAGTGGATTTACATATAGGCGGTGTCATTAGTCTTCATAAGCTCGTACAGAAACGTTTCCGTGCCAGGGGCGTCCACTGAGTGATAAGTAGTCAACAGCGCCCTTATTTACCGCCCCGTCCGCCGGGCTTCGCCGTCGTCGAAGGCGGCAGGTCATCGCCTGTTCCAGTGATGCCCTCTCCCACGCCGCCTCCTCTCATGCCATGCGCCGACTCCTGCAGCGGGTTGTCGGCAGCGTTGTGCAGTTCGGTTGCTCCGAGTCCACCGGCCGTAGGGATGTTCTGGCCGGGGCCGGCGACCGAGGGGATGAGGTTCTGCTTTCCAGCATCGCCAGGAACTGTGGATCGACATGTGAGCCAAATGTTCCGACATATCTTCGCTTAAAGGCTAGGCTTAGAGGTGGTTACCGACCTTTGGTGCCATCCTTGGCCATCTCGAAGAGATCTCCGCCTTGCTTGGGGTCCGACATGTTGTTTGTGTTAGATCGAGTTCGAGATTGATTTGAGAGAATTGGGCACGCGGATCTTGACTGAATCGAGTGTCGTTATCTCAGAGGTTAGTCATGGGGAATTCGCATCCTACGTCGTTGTCCATTATATAGGGGTTTCATCTGCAGTATGTCGTTTCGTATGATGTCAATGATGGAGTAAGCCGCTCCACTCCATGCCCGGCCCCTATGACGACTTTTTGTATGTACATAGGCCCCTCAAGGTCCTCTTAACCCCGACAACGATTCTGACATTATGCCATCCCTACCCGAGGTAACTTTATTTATATCCAACAAGGAAGATTCTTTTCGTCGTTGTGCCAAATCACGTTTATGCAAGAACCGGTCGGTGAGTTCTACACGTGACGTACCTGTTGCTACTCGGACGTTTAATTTAGGTTTAGGCTAACCGCTGAGCCCCACTTCATACTTCATTTATACACTTTAGCTGCCCCCTTGCTCAGTATAGGGGCGCATAGTTTGTACCACCACTTACCTCGACCGTCGAGGGCAACGATTTACAGCCTTCGACCCCGATGGAGCTGCCATAAGCCAGACTTTCTCAGCTCCGTACAACCCGATGATAGCAATATACCTTTCCAATGGAAGACGATGGGCCCAACCTACCTGACGTAGACGCTTATAGATATCACCTCTAGCAACACCACCGACGGCTCGGCCATGCCGTAAGGGGCGCGACATAATCGGGGAATTTCAGTCACTCCTTGACACCTACCTTTTTATGCCAGCATAAACTCACTTGAGAATCCATCGTGTAGTCTGGGTCCCCCTATTTTGAGGCGGCAATGAGGAGTACAAGACGCTACAAGGCAGTGCTTGTGTCAAGACAGCGCTTGTGTAGCCTCTGAAACCGCCAGCGACAGTCTGAGCCCGGACGGGGTCATCATGAGAATCGATACCAGCAACGTGTAGTCAATGGCTCGGTCTTATGTTCAGGGAAAGGCTTCTATGAGAAAAGTTATTCAAGCCGAGCAACGGCTCGGTCTAATGATGAGCTGGCTTCGTAAACATGATAACAGCCATTCAAAGAAATATTATACTGAAATAGAAAATTTGAGTACGGTAGAAAGGGTCACGTTGCAGTAGCTTAACGTCTAACTATAGCCACTTTCTGAGCTCTGCGTCCCACTTATTATGTAGAGACCCAAAGACTAGATGTGTTAGAATACCAGGAGCGAGGATAGAGTGGACCGGGCTCGGTCCACCCCCACGTACTAAATATGAAGTGTTGTAATCATACTTCTAGATCAAGAGGACGTGACTGGACCTGTATCGATTATGAATCTATGCAGCTACAAATCCAGGCTACAACATTCGAATGTTCGAAATCGTCTCTTCGTGCAGCCTAAGGAGACCTTCAGTGAGGATGTCTTAAGGCAAACCAAGACGTGACGGAGAAGATATATCCGTCGTGGGAAAGTCACCACAACTTACTTAGAGTCCAAGATCAACCAGTACGCGAAGGTAGGTTACTGACGGTGATCTTCATGTGGTGGAAGAGAATTGAAGGTTGTAGGGAGATTCTGCTTGGATCCTATCCAGTGTCTGTCCAGCCTCTGCATAGCCCTGCGTTAAAATCACTACTGTGAAGTCGACTTATGTAGTGTCGTCATGGACTCATGTTGACTTCATGTGTTGACATCCTTCACCTTAGTAGTTCCGGATTAATTAGGAAGCATCCAGATCTTGGTCAACTCTTGTGTGCGGTTTAGAAACCAATTTGGCGGGTATACTCACGTGTTTTATAGACTTTATTAGACAATCTCGTAGTTTTTGTTGTAGTTCACTAGCATGCCAACGAGTCTGTGTTTGGATTATTATGCTGTAGGGGGCAAGGTGAGTTCTATGGTTTGATAAATTTCCGGGGCGATATAAGGGGGCAACCTGGTCGAAAGTCTAGGGCTTAGCTAGGAGAGTCATAGCATCAGGGCATAGGAACTTTTTATATACAAGATATCGCCGGTGGATTTTCCATGGGAGAAACCTGATATCATGGTGGGCGTCAGTCGGTGTGGTGGTGCTTGGGCTGTTCCCAGGGCAACACCGCGAGCATCAGCAACACGGGTGGGGATGGATTGGCCGAGTATAAACAAGTTAGCTAGGGTGCAGCAAGGTGATCAGGCAAGCATGCCATCACGATGACAGGATTCCCATGTGGCCGCACGGGGTGTAAAGGAGATCTGGGTAAACCGTGGGATTTACCTGGGTGAGTACTTAAGGCACAAAGAGAGCCCGATCCATCAAGAGGAGTCGGGCCATGTACCGCTGACGCAGTGGGTGCATGGTTACGAGAGGTTGGGACAGGCATTTTAATTTCACGTCCGGTATGGCCAGATGTTAGGGTACTGGGGTTCGATTCCGAGCCAGTGATCGGTGATGTAATTTCAACCTCCCCAAACAAAAATTTTGCTTCTTGTTCTTATTCTTAAAGCGTTTTTCTTTTCTTTTTTTCTCTTCCTGTTATTTTCTTCATCCTCTTCTTTTTTCCTTCTTCACTCCCACCCCCTACCACCAAAAAGAAAGGGGGGGATGGGGATGTGAACGTGTAGTAGCTACTATGACTGGTATCAAGATGACTGACCCCCGGCAGCTAGTAAACATTTAACCATGACCAGTAACGGCCTTATGTAGGGCCGATATTCCGCCCCTGGAAGCCTTTGCTGTCTTGTAATAGTGGCAAGGTTCACTTGAACTCACCTATTCAGTTTGCAATCATCTCACCTAGGTAATCTCCAACGCGACAGGGGTCTCCTCAAGCCCTACTGTCCCTGCTCCTACATCATATTCGCTGATACTGTAGTTTCCCACGAGATGACGCGTCATCATATTATATACCTATGGTTTGCAAAATCATGTTGTCATGCCTCACTTGAACCACTATACCAAGCCGCCGTGTCCCGAAGGGCATAATTACATATCTCAAGACGAACAATCTCGAAGCCTAGGTGGCTCTATATGAACACGCCTACTGGATGCAACTAGGCAGTGCTGTGAAACATGTCAAGAAGATGATGATACTGCCCCTTGATCGCTTTGGACTCCACTCTGTCCGGGAATGACTTCTAGGACAAGGACAAACTTATACCCTTTTAAGTTGGTTTGACTTATGACGTAACCAAGTCCACGGTTCTCGTGTCTTATCCAAGGTATATACGAGCTTGTAGTACTGGAGTAGAACGAGGCCACACTGGCTGCTATCTAGTAACTTAGTTCAGGGGTACATGATCTCCTTACATAGATACATATACCTAGTGACTCTGAAAGCATTGGATGTTTGCTGAAATCGGCAGTCGAGGGCAGGAACGGTTTTCTGAGAGTGGGATTAAACTTAATTGGCACAAACCATTCCCATTGTATGGTGCCTCGTTCGCCAGCCTCAAATTATATTTAAGCTTGACCTCTCACCACACTCTGCACAATTCACAAACCTTCCCACAAAATCCTGAACCAGCAGCACAACCCTTGTCCCTTGAAGCGCACACGGGATTCAAATAAGATTCACATTAGCATTCTCTTACTCCATATTGTTGAACTCTGGCCCAGTCCTCCATTTTTTCAGACCTATCATTCCGGCAAGTCGAGAGGTACTACACAATGGTCAAGGCCAACAAGAGAGCCTTCAAGCAGCCAGGCTTTACCTTCGGTGAAGGGCAGATATTCGAGTCACACCAGACAACCGAGAATGTCTATCGTGCAATGATCGGGGTGAATGCCAGTAATTCAGATGTCGACCTGACGACCCTTAAGCAGAGAGTTAGTTCCCGGGTCGAGAATCTTTTCGACGTCGGCCTCAAGCAGATCGACGTCTACAAGGCCACCCGTGGAGGCGCTCAATTCTTCAAGATGATCGCCGAAGAGTTCGAGGCCGAGGGCCCCCTTGAGCCCGAGGAGATCGAGGAGATCTTCAGCGTCTACATTGCTGCCCGCGAACGCTATAGAGGTTCTGTAGGCGAGACCCCTCTCATGGCCCTAGTCGATCGATTTCGAGAGGCTGTAAATGCCGTCCGCTCAGCCGGTCCATCCACCAGCGTTGAGCTCATATACCGCCCTAGCGCCGCTGACAGGGCTCAGATGGAGCTAGTGGGCGCTTTCGACAACCTCCAAATCTCCGAAGATGCTTCCCACCCCTCGTCCTCGCCTTCCGCAGAGGCGCCCTGGCCACCCACCTACTTCAACCTCCATGAGAAGATCTGGCTGTGCGACTCCCGGATTCGCTGGCAGCTATACGGCAAAGGACAGATGCAGCCTTCTGATGCGAGCGACATTCCTACCCTACCTGACCGCTCCAGTCACCCTGTCGACGTGAAACTGTACCTCGCCTGGCTCGCTTTGACCAACTACAGCCCGACCCTGAGCGACTGGAGCCTCTACATGTCACCCATCGGCTTCCTCGACGCCGAGGATCGCAAGGACTGGTACCTCGCCACTGGTGGTGCGTCCAGACGATACAGTACCATCGGGGAGTTCATCACCTACGCCCAGAAGGCGTTCACTACCACTCGGTCCGTCGTCGCAGGATTCTTCACCTTCTGGACGGCTGGTGACCCCGAGAGCTTCGAGAAGCTCTACGCTTCCAAGGGTGCAAACAAGCGCCGCGATATCTTCTAGGCACAGAATTGCGAGCGTTTCGGTGTCGTCCTGGTCTTGCGCAAGGTCAAGGAGGGCTACCAGTTGGTGGTCTACGACCCCATCTTCACCAACTTGAAAGCCACCGGCCAACAGCCGACCCACGGGCTCGGATTCAAGATGCGGGCGGCCAGGCAGATCGCCACGAGCTTTCCCCTGGTGGAGCTGTTCCAGGGAGGAAAGCTGTACAACCCTCTCGCCAACCTGGGCATCGTGTTGAGGGACCCGATGCAGTTCTGCGCTGCTTTCCTATGGGATCTAGCCCATAACAAGGTGCCGGAGACGGCTGACGGGCTGAAGGAGTGGAGATTCGAGCAGCAGACGATGGCCCAACAAAGCGAGTGGAAGTATTAGGGCTGCAAATGCAGCAGGGAGTACAGAGTCGGGCTGTAGCTAGGCGTTGAGGTACACTTAAATCCCAGTACTTTTCATTAATACAAAATTTCCGAAAAATCGAATAATATCTTTTGAGAGGGGATAATCACATACGCAAAACCGGGTAATGCCCAAGCAAGTGGATTAGTCAATTTAGGAGAGGCCTTGCCGTTATGACTCGCCTCCTTTATGGAAGGTGGCGTTATGTGCATGGCTAGAACAAACTATTTAAGGGACTCGGCTAGAGCAGCTAATAAGTGATCGCGGAGCCGCAGTAATCTACGCCAAAATGCGGCCTTGTGGGGTTTATGCAGACCTCGCAATCTCGATCCGCGAATTGGCGCTGCCAAGAGAGTGAGACCAGCCGGGCAGAACAGCCGGCAGAGGGCCTTCACCCACCGAGTTTAAATAGGGAACGTCGATCTAGAAGTGCTCGAACTGACAAGCCGACGGAGAAGAGTAATGCGTACGCCGCGCGACCGTCTTCTTTGCTAAGTGCGTGAAACGAAAAGACGACATACATACTAGTCGCCTGTCAGCGCCGGCATGGCGGACTCTGTAACAGGAATTACTCTTCGAGATTCCGGTTGTTTTTTCTTTTCTTTCAGCAAAAAAAAGTGGAGGCACGTACGTACGCGTACTTTTGGGTTCCCATCATCCTTTCCCGGTCTTGGCCAGCCAGCCAGCCAGCCAGCCGGATAACCGTATCAATTGCGAATAAATCCGGGGAGGGCGTGCCACGGGATTTGTCAGGTGGCAGTTTCACCAGTGCCCTTTGTGGCATCTCTCAATCTCAATTATGGCAGGAGAAGACAGACCAAATTTGACAGCTCACGTAGAACGCAGTAGCGCTGGTTTGGGGTTATTGATAGATCTCTAACAAAAGTCACCTTCCGGATAAACGAAACGTTTGCTCTCTCTGTTTCTTGGAGGCGACTCGGCTAACAATCCCGTTATACTCGAGTCCGCTGGCCTTTCGGGGATGCCATGGATGTTGTATTTTACTACTGCAAGGGGCCTCGTGTCAGCCAGTAAACCCTACCTCCCTCATGGTTGGGAGGTTCAGCGCAGTCAGTCTACTGCCAGGCGAGGTGACATTACGCCAGTGTGGGTATTGAGGTGTTATGCTCTTGGAGCATTAAGTGCTAGATGCAATTTATAAGCATTACGGACATTGGCCATATAGGGGGCTGGAGGCTCGCCTTTTGCTTGATGACGACGATCGATCTTATGCAAGCGCCCGATACTCCTGGGATGCGGAACACGAGGTGGTGAGGCTGTGCCGACGGTCAGCTAGTGAAGATAGGTAGATACTATTGTAGTAGAGGCAAATTAGATAACAAATTGGTACAGGCAGTCTGGTCCCACAAAGCGGATGCTGCGCCCGTTGGCAGATACTACATTACAGGCAGGCCCAGACCCCGAGGTCGCATTCGTCGGTCGGCTTGCTTCTTGCTGGCATGGTGTTATTCGCGGCATGTTTCAAGGTATGGAAAACCACAGTCTTTAAGGAATATGCTGATGAATAACAATTGCTACGCAGACCTGATTGCTTGCGAAAATCGGTTGAAAATGATCTGTAGAAAGCAGCAGGATCAACCGCTATGTCGCTCGGTCGGTTGGACAGGACGGTTCGCGGCCAAACGGGGTTTGTATTACTGGTACAACATAGAAATAAATGGCTTCCCCAGCTTCCATGCGACGTGTGAACGTGATGTACGTGACTGGCGTTTCGAGTTTCAAACCTGGCAATCTGGAAGCCACATTCTTATTATACGCTGTGTACGGTGTCGACCACGGTATAACGATACATACTAGAGCTCTACGTAAATAGGTACTGAGGTAGTACGAAGTACTATACGTGATAAATTTAATTTGTGATTTCAATGTATGCCAGCTTCACCCATGAGTAAGTAACGAGGTAGTACCATGGGTGACGGGTTGTCGGCAAGCTGGCAATTGACCGTTAAGAACTTGATATGCCGTGAGGGCAATCGTTAAGCATCGACCTTAAACAGGCGAGCAAACCCTACATAGATGGTAAGAGTTGCGAGCTGTTTGAAGAACAACTACATATTCCAAAACCTGAGCTTTACCTCTTATTGAACTGATCGGCAGGCGGATATGAAATAAAAGTACTGTATCTTTAACCCAGAGCGTTTTGCGGACAGACAGAATAAACCAATTTATTTTGCAAAAATGGGCACTAGGCGACCATGAATTACTGATGTTCGTACGCAAGTACATATACGCCACATGTGTTGGTTTACATAATCCGAATACCGAATGGGACGGATATGCAGAAAGTCGCCTGTTCCTGAATATCATCGGCATTAGAGCGATTTATGCAGGCTTATTTGTGCATAGCGTCGTCCATTTCAGCACTAGCGTTGTGAGACCTCATGAGCTACTCCCGATTCGTTGGTTGAAAGACTCTCGGTGATACGATGTGCAAGATAAAAAGCGACTGAGTGGACTGAAGCTGGGGGGGCTTGAGCATACAGTACATATATATACAGGAGGACTGGGAACAGCTGTTGACGCATAATGCAGGGGATCACCAGTAAGATATTATGGGTAAGAATGTTATTCGTTATCACACACAGTAATACGCTGCAGATATCATGACAACGTATTGTGCAAGTATGTTACCTAGGTGCTCTTATTATACTGGCATGCATACCTGTTATGCATTCATATAGAGCTTGCAGTGCTTGTATGTACGTTGTTGCCATCAGCCAGCCCCCCTTAGTTCAGCGTTGTAATTTCCCGTCGTTTCGCTTAGGCTTCTCTTTGTAGTAAATCAGTTCCACCAACCCGAGGAGTGACAAGGATCACCATCACTCGATTGGCCATGGTGGAGCAGAGACTGCCCCCCAGCAATACCACTAACCAAACCTGGGCATGTCGGGCCATTCTGACTGGAGTCCCTTTCACAGTGTCTCTCTCTCTCTCTCCCCATCTCTCACCCTTTCTCTTCCCGTTCTATTCTATTTCCCCTAACGGCTCTTTTCCCTCGTTCATTGCAGCCAACCAGTCACGCCAGCTCTGCCCAGAACTCGGGCTTTTTCTCCTCTCGAACACTGTAAGTTCCCCAGTTCCACCGGTCTTTTCTCTTCTCTCCTTCCAAGCCAGGAAAGAAAATCCCACCCCGTCAATTCTCGCACCACCACGCTCTCTTGCACTCCCTCCCCTCCCCCCGATTCCTCTTTCGTTCCAGCCGGGCAGTCCCTCCTTTCCCTCCCTCGTATGATCTCCCATCTCCAGTCTCTACTATAGTCTAGCACAACTCTCATTCAATGTTTTGACCTCTTACTACATACCAACACTCAACCTTTCAAACACAAAACCTCGACGTCTACCTCACCTCCTTTGGTCCTCTTAGAGGGTCACCCATCTTTGAGTCCCAATTTGACTAAACCGACCGGTCACCTACGCAACACGGCTGGTTGAATACTGATCTAGTAGCCAGCGCTTGTACCGTCTGCCCGACGGGGCCTACCTTATTCTAGTCTGCTCGACTGCCTTGCGTCGGTCTATGATACCTGAGTTCCGAATCATCGGATCGACATCATCAACCACGGTCGATTTGATCCCGAGGCGTCAGCAATTAATTAATCGATCAAGTCGGTGGTCCAAGCCGTTTCGTGTCATAGACGCGATTCACTCCAGCGAGACCTAGGCACCGCGGCGAACCTGACCAACGGAGATCACAAATAACACGTTCATTGTTTCATTCGGCCTTTGACTCGTCGCAATTTTGTTGTTCCGCCATAAAGGAAGCAAACAACCGCTTTTTGACATACCGACATTCACCCTTGGTCCATCAGCAAGCCACTGTCGTGTCGGTTCGTCAAAGAAAGGAAAGACACCTTCGTCTACATGACTCGGACCCTGTGATTTACGCTCCAACAAATAGAGGAACCATTCTCTTGTTGGTTGGTCATCGCACGATTCTGAAGATCAGGAAGACGTACTTACGAGATCATTCCCTAGAGGGGGCTCAACTAGCAAATACAAACTACGACTAATCCACAATCTCTCAAATCGTTGACCGGTTTGAGGTTACATATTCACTATTTCATCACTTTCGCTAATCCTTCCTTTCGAGTCTATTTCCTTCACTACAGACAACCATGTCATTCCGCCAATACATCGTCGCTGCCGTCCTGGCCGGTGCCTCCCTTGCATCCGCCGATAACCTGCAACCAGCGCCGCAATCGCCAATCCGAGGCACCGAGACCGTAAGAGGCTGCTTTTCGTCGTTGGGCGAGCTCAAGCTTCTGTACGGCGACGATATATTCAACTCTAAAGGCTTATGCAATTCGAAATGCCGTGAGCAAGACAAATACGTCGCGGCCACGAGCTTGGACTCCTGCTATTGTGGTGATAAATATCCGCCCGCCAGCGCTAAGGTTGCCGACAATAAGTGCGGCGAGCCATGCCCGGGCTATCCTACGGAAGCGTGTGGAGGGCTCAACACCTTCACGATTTACAATACAGGCGTGAGAGTCACTGTTGATGAGTCAGAGGAAGTCCAATCTTCCTCGTCAAGTAATTCGCCTACGTCGACGAAAACCGCTCCCTCTTCCACATGTAAGCACTTTCCTTGTTTTACAAAGCAATAGGCTCAACGCTAACGCACTCTCAAGCGACGACGGCACCGACACAGTCTACGAGCGCGCCTGCTGAGACGGTATCAGAGACACCCGACTCCGACCCCGACTCTGAGAGTGGCTCCAACACGGTCGGTATCGCTGTGGGTATCGTTTGCGGTCTTCTGGCTGTTGGCGCTGTTGGCGGAGCCGCCTACTTCTACATGCGACGCCGAAGGAACGAGGAGATAGAGGAGGAGCACCGACGTAACGCTGCCGTAAATGCATTCATCACCGGTGGAAAGCCACCTGGAAGCAGCGGTGGTCTGTCAATGTCCGACTCTCGCCTCGACCCTGTCATGGTAAACCGAAGGATGAGTGATGGTAGCATCGCCGACAATCAAGATTATTCGAGGAGAATCCTCAGGGTATGTAATTCTGATGTACGTCCGAGTGATTCTGTTATCTGACACAGGACACAAAAGGTCACCAATGCTTGAACAAACCTCCCATTCAGCAAATATCACGACGAACGATTTCCGGTTTGTTACACTTTCTCGCATCGGCATCGACGGCGTTCAGGGTGGTTACTCTTGCAATTGGATGATCCATCCGCCCCTATGATACATGGCGTTATCCGTATTGAGATTTAGTGAATAGCAACACTATTTTGATGCTCGCGCCACCGTCTATGGCGACAGGGTGACCTTCCGACTCTTGGGCTTTCCCCAGCTACGTCCCCTCCTTCGCGAAGCTTGATGAACGATCACGGTCATATATCTAGCCCTACACTACACGACACTACAACACTTCGGAAATCTCTCGCGAGATCTCTGCAGAGGCTCAGGCCCAACGAGGGAGATCGGACAGCCGCACGGGTGATCATGGATCACTAGCTCACGTAGGAGAATAATTGAGAACCAGAGACAAATTTACCATGATATCAGAAGTATCATGGGCATGTTCCTGGCTTGGCTTGCAGGGGTGCAAAATTCTGATAGAAGGTTTTAAGGCAGTATATGGACACCGACGGGACTCTGCTGTATATTATTCAGATAGTCCAGTGAATGGACAGTTGTTCACGAGCCCTGCATGCGTCCTTCCGTATCTGCCTCCGCCCTCTGTGGTAGCGAACCTCGGTCACTATTTTTAATTGATAAGTACCCCCTTATTGGCATTTTCTTATCCACACCCCCGGATCGCTTCCTCTGGACATGTTCCGTGTCCCCAACCAGTGATTTCGCCCCTATCATACGTAGTGCTCGGCGGATGGACAAAGTCCTGTCTACGAAGTTGACTCTTGCCAGCGACTCGGTCGCCGGAAATGCGCACGCGCGCCGAGCGAGAAAGAACGCGGACCCGGCCGCCTTCATCAATACTTGACGCAACCACCCCGCTCATTCCCGAGTAGCTTCCGACAGCTTCGGATAGGAACCAAACCTTCACCCCACCCCGCCTTCTCTTTTCGAGGCTAAGTTAGATCCTAGGGGGGCCTCCCTATCGGACCGACCGACCGTCCGTCCTTCGAACCACCTACCGGAATCCCAGCAGCAGCCGCCGCCGGTGTGTAGACGGACATACGCGTGTGTGTATGTGTTCCGCGTCGGTGCGGGGACGGATCCCTGGCCGGAAATTTCTAGGCCGTACCCGAGAGAGGGAGAGGGCCGGAAGGAACATTGCGATGGGTCTCCGTCCGGGGTTGGTGTTTTGAGGCAGACGGTGTGGCGGATGCGGTGCAGATAGGATGGCGCGCTCGGAGTTGTCAAAGACGGGGCGGTGAAGCGAGTGCGTGGTGCGGTGTTTTGGGATATCGTGTAGCTCGTGACGTATGAGCAACATGAGCTAGCTCGTCCCACGGCAACCAAGTCAATCGCTGAATAGCAACATATATCTTGATGTAAGGGCGATACCGGTACGACGTACAGGCGCCGATGATGATCTGCCCCGTGCCACTGGTCTCTTGACCTCCAAGCGGAGCGGACACAGAAAAGGTTCAAATATAGTGATGCCCAGAAGACTCCCATTCAGAGCGTATGCGAGCTGAGCACCCGCTTGCTGCCCTTAGTTTAAGCTTCAGTACCGACATCCCTCCGGCCGGTCTTCGACCTCGGCGTCGCTGTGATGTAGGTGCTATGCTAGTATGCTTCGCCGTCTGATTACCCATGTAGGGTTTCACGTGGAAGTCTTCGTTGACTGATCGAGACGCCCAGAATCTCGAATCAAGCTTTGCGGAGTCTACAGATATACAAGGTCGGCCAGGTCGTGCATTCCTCGTTTCGTTGCAGGCAGGCCGCCGTGTCGAGCCGAGTTTCGCCGGCGAATAGGTGAAGACCGCCAGCACTTCCAGTTCCGAACCGCGACCCCCCACCCTTCCTCCCCCCATTCGTTGTCTTCATACCCGTCCCCCTGCCCCCCGCTCACATCCCCGGCGCAGTGGACAAAACCCCGTGTAGCGATATCATGTATGCGAAACAAGACGGGCCGTATAAACAGAACTGTCTGGCAATCGTCCAATAAACGGCAAAGGAGTGGCTACGAGTAGAAGGGATTTGCGGAGGCTGTCGGCGCTGAGGGCGTGCGATTGTTATTCTAACCGCTACGAACCGTCTTGATACGAATCGCAGTCGCTTGCGAGGGCACAGCCCGCGGTATGCATACATATATATTCCAGAGACAGGAGGATTTAGGAGACTACGAGCCTCTCTATCTTGTAACATTAATTAATTTACTGTGTTTTCTACCGTTCTTCTTTGAAAGCTACTTTTCAACGAGCTTTCCCTAGGGCATCACCATGGAATTGTTACGGGACGTGGCCAAAGAAAAGTTTGAAAAGTGTGCGGAGTTCGCCAGGTCTGACGACAATACTTTCGCCCTTCTAATCATCACCGAGGATTCCTCGGACTCACGGTCTTCTGAGCAGAAGGTTTTCAAGCATGAAGACAGCCTGCATAACACGGGAGAATCCCTAAGCCCTCTCTGACTCTCGTTACCGTCCTTAGCCTAATTCGGAATCGCTCGCGAGACATACCAACGTCGAAACGCGGCTTTATGAAACTCCTTGACGCGCTTGGACTCGATGCTAGCATCCTATTCTCGCACGGTCTCTCTGGCTTGTATCCCTTCCCCGGCCGCAACGGCCGTTACACTTTATATCCACGCACAAAGCTGGAGGATCTCATATTATCCTTCGACCCAAGCGCGATGCACACAACGGCGATTCGAGTCGATTGGAAGGACAGCTCCGCAGCAAAGTTCCATAGTGAGTTGAGACTTCAAGGTAGTCGTGCATTAGTCACGCCACCCTTCTCTTCTCTTCACTCCTGCATAACGTGACGGCGTCCCTGAACTCCAGCCTTAGTATACTCGATGTTACGGTTGGCTTGGAGGATATACTTGGGTAGGGCTTAAGAGCGGGCTTAAGAGCGAATGGTGCGGGGACCAGATCTTTGTCAATGGATACCCTGGATCAATGCCCGCGGAAGATAGCGACAGCTCCGAGCATGACAGGATTCCACTATTGGAATGTCGAGACAAATCTCGCCATAATAATGACCCTGCAGGACGTTGAAACATGGCGAGGACGACTCGGAAAGAGCAGCCCCAATTTCCGAGAGCTCCTCGAACACCATTCTCATGAGCTAGGCATGGCAGCGCAATGGCCTGAGATCACAATGTGAGGCCCTTGCGTCGAACGTAAAGGTGTCGGATGCCAGGCTCTCAACTCTCTCTACGGTGGTGAGTGTGATGTGAGTGTAATACCTGGGAACCTGATCGACGGCTCTCTGCTGTGCTTGTCTATACTGGGAGCTTACCAGCCCCTCGCAGGTCTGCCATCTGATGTCGCGCGAGGACACCAACACCAGCACCCAGGTCGCCGCGGCTAGTAGAGACGTAGCGGAAGCGACGCGGTGGGACAGCTCGCCCACGAAGACGATTGCCATCATAATGATGGTGTGGCTCCTCGGGCACCTCCTTCGCCACATTGTTCGCGGTTCCATCGCTGCAGTGGGGCCAGCCAATGGTGGTGTCTGACAGGTTCTGGATCTACTGGGCGCTCACGATCTCTTCGACGGCGGCGTTCTTCTTGGTCTGGACTTACTGGGAGGACAGGAGCTCGACAAGGAAGCCGATAGGTGTGCTAAACGGGGTCTTGCGCCGCGGCAAGGAAGGGTCGACGCGGAACATGGAGCCACGGAGCTTAGGTCTCTGGGTAACGAGAACCTATACCTGTAGTCCAAGGGGGAATATCGCCTGGGTATGGGACGGAGCTTTCCATGACTTTCTCTTAGGCTTGAACCCGTAACATCAGGAATAGGGGACAGTTATTTCAGCTGGTTAGAATCAGGGGATAGATGTTTGGGCTCTGGGGAGGTGGGAATAGTAGTAGTACCCATGCTTGGCTGGGCATCTTGCTTCATGTAGTGGTTCTGAGCTAGCGTGAAAATAGGGGATTCAGAATGAGATCTTATGTCCTCCTTACATACCAAAGGTGTACCGTCATGGTTGTACGAGCTACGTGTATGGGAAAAGGACAATGGCGCCACCACACTTCGGCCAGACAGACATTACGAGGAGCTTCTCCATATGAAGGAAGGACCTCTAATAGACATTCCTTGACCTATCTTAGAGCTGGGATATGAACCTATTTGGGCAAGTGTGTTGAGTCTACGGGACTGCTTAGGATGGTGATTTGGCTTGTACCACGGGCTATCATTGTATGTGCAGGCTGCGAATAAGTGGCATAAACAAATACAAAAGGATGACAAGTATTCCATTGTTTGTTGGCAAGGAGGGCGTGCAACTGGAGGGGAACATGACTGTGTACAGAGGTACATCCCACTCCCTTAGTGAAGGTACATAGGTATGTATGTACACACTCCCCACCTGCGATGATCAAATGAATAGTCACGTGACCTCGAGATTTGGATTCCAATGCGACTTCTCACACCGCGTCCAACGTTGGTTTAACTTCGCGGCTTTAAACCAATTGAAAACACAGGGAACTGCGGAAGCGTAACCGTCGCTACGCAGCAACGACGGGATTTGTATCTCTTACTCAGCGTGATCTGCCCAACTGTCAAAACTCAAAATTGATATTCTTTAAAGTTTTCGTCGCCTGTTAAGGGCCTCCCCAGCAACTTGCAGCCCTGTCCTGGTCTACGTATTCTTTTATCAGGTCTACCGCAATCGTCACGATTGTCGGACATGGCCGTACCTACAAGGCTACGTACACGCCGTACGGCCCATAACACTCAGCTCACGTGGGTTTGAAACTATCCACCGATGTCGTAGCCCTTTCCGCTGACCTCGTCCTCTAGATATAATCTCCCCCGTCGCATTCATACCGTCCTGACATACCCTGTTCTCTCTCCCCAGGGCGCGACCATCCTCCTTTACGGCCACGAGAATGGCGTCAGTATAATATGGCGTGGCGGTCGGAGGTTCAAACCCGAGGTTCAAGAAGAAGCGGCACGCGGCAAGCAGAATGGCAATCCTCCCGAGGACGCCGTCATGATCATAGACTCCGACGACGAGGACACGGCTCCTGCTGGGAAAGGATCATCATTCGTTGATAAGCCGCAGTTTGAAGAACAGGTCGACGACGAGTCTCCATACCCTGAAATCACCCAGACCCTCGACCTTAGTTTTGATACCGCCGTATTTCACCTTGCCGCACTTCCTATGTCGCCTTGTTCCGCCGAGGATGCAGCATGGGGAGGAGCCGAAATTCTTAAGGAAAAGATTGTTTTTGCCGCTTCTTGCGCAAGCCGCGAGGTCTTTCTCATTACCTTGCCACTTGTTCCTCCCTCGCCACTGAGCAAGGCGCGCGATGAGCTCCGTCAAGACTTGACTGCTGGAAAGGCGGGAAACGGCAAGTGGGGCGAGACGATGATCTTGCTGAACGGCCAGGAGAAGTATAGCGATGGATTGGCCATAACACTCGTCAAGCCTAAGCTTACGCCAGAACGCACCAAATCAGGGGAACGATCAGGGGCGACATCTACAGCCTCGCCCCGCGTGGTTGTTGCCGCGCACAGTCGCGAGGCCTCCGGCGTCCTACGGCTATGGGATGTTCTCTTAGACAGCGCGTCTAAGGACAGACGAGTCGAGCCATTTCAGACTGAATACCTCCCTAGACCTCTCTCTTCCATCTCGTTCAACCCAACGCATTCAACACAACTACTTTGCAACGCATCACCAGATGCCATCAGGATCTACGACTACGCCACGGCCTCAATGCCCCACGACGACTTATCTGAAGGACCATTCCCATCTCAGGGCTCTTGGCTGATATCCCTATACCCGCCGTTCGCTAGACCTTCCCCGTCGCGTAAACCGATCCTCGCAGCATCGTGGATTGCTCGCGGCCGTGCTGTCCTTGTCCTTCTGGCAGATGGTCAGTGGGGAATCTGGGATATTGATGGCGTGTCTCCACAAGGGCCAGCCCTGTTTAGCAAGGCCGGATCCGGCATTCGTGGTGACGCGATTACCGAGTTCAACGTCAGCGGCTATGTGGAGGGCACTAGTCCCCTACGAAATCCTACTTCCAACCGTCTATCTGGCGGCAACTCAGAATTTGTACCCATGACGCCCCATACTAGACGAGATGCCTTGACAACCTCTTATGGCCCTGAGCGTCTAGCTACAGTAAAGGGGGGAATCGTCGTGACGCCCCTACCTACAAAAACGGCCATGGCGGGAGATGAGAGCGTTTCACTATGGATCGGTGGTGCTGAGCATGTCTTCGTGATACCCGGTGTTCTCAAGTTCTGGGACGCACAAGTACGCAAAGGCGCCGGCGGCGGGGTTAATATCTTCAGCGGAGCGCAGCCAACGCGCATGGTGCGGTTGAGTGACCTAGGAGTCGGACTCATGGGCGAGCGATGCATTGGTGTTGGGGCCATTGTCCGCTTCGGCGAGATCGGTGGAAACGGTTCACCCGGAAACGATGGCCTGCCCGTCGAGGTGGTAGTATGCGGAGAAAGCCGAATAGTCATGGTACGGGAAAGCGAGACTACGGTTGGCACGAGAATTGGTGGAGTAATGGGTCGCCGTAAAAGACCGAACGAGAGAGCGAGAGACGGCAGTGCCATCATTGTGCATCCACGTCCGCAACAACCTAGTAGTGTTGCGTACAACCTTTCGATCGGTCCTCGGAGAAAATGGTCGGGCGTCCGTGCTGAAGAAATATTTAAGAAGCCTGCCGAGAACGACTCGATGCGAAAAGAGGAAGCGCCGACGCCGACGAAACCGAAGACCGGTTTTGCGTTCTTGGATGCGTTGAGCACGGCCGCAGACGCCGAGCAACAGGACGAGGAAGACGAGAGGGATGTCGAGGTCGAGATGCTGGATCTCATGGATATTGACCGCCAGCTGGAAGCGCTAGACAGCGGTCGAGGAAAGGGCCGCAAGAAGGTCATATTCGATTCTTGAAGTTCCCAGGAGGTGCAACCTTCTTGGAATGTGAATCGAGTTAATTAAGACAGGACGAGAGACTAATGTACGATACCCTACGCTGACCTCCGGGATATCTAGGATCACGGCTACACATGAATTAAGGGCCACAAGAGTTCCGAGGCTATCGGCGTGTTCTAGGTCCCGTCTTCCATGCAATACGTGCACGCACCCGACCTTTACACATCCCCTTACACCCCTTTCCGCGCGGCAAGGTGGAGCACAAGGCGAGATCCTTCCTTGCAGCTCTGTAATCCACGCGGTAGAATGAAATCGGGAGGGCGCGCTTCGCCGTCCCCCCATGTGTCGCTATTTTTTATAGACACGCAAGCCGGCGTCTTCAGGAGGGAGTTCATTTGGGCGGGGGCCTGGGTTGGTTGGCTTTTTTGCAAGCGAATTGACCATTTGTGCCTTTCCGACCCCCCTGAGTCCTGCTATCTGTCTGCTTTTTGCGGGCGGGGAGCTCGTTTCCCGTGGGGGTAGGGTGGTGAGATCGTCGGCACATTTTTTTTTGTCGTGCATGTGTGTGGTGCTGCGATATGTGAGATGGGATTTTTGCTGCGTGAAGTGATCGGGGTGGTCGATCGATTCTGAGGTTTGTGTCCACAGTAGCCCCAACACAATGTGTTGCTGTACTGTGCCCATCCCCACTCCTGGTCCCATCTTGCCTCCATCTCTTGACGGCATCTGCTTCGGTATCTTAACGGGGTCTGCGATGCCCTTCTCCTGGCTACAGTGGTTATGCTATGCAACATGGGCTGCCTCGTGTCCAATTCTAAAACTTCTCTGAGAGGCGAGATGAAGCGAACTATCGTGGCTACGGATTGTGACGACAGCTTTGATCCAGAGGTAGCTGTGGCCTAACCCGTTGACGTCCCGGATTCGATTGGCTGATCGCCCCTATTTCGGCACTTGCATTTGAACGGGGCACGCAAGCTCAGTAGCGGCGCATGGTTTACCGACTGTGCCTGACCGGGTCATGGTCTAATTAGCGTCCTCTACTAGTAAACTTGGGTGGGCCTCGGCCTTGAAACCTTGTGAGTTTCGGCAGGGGCTAGGCCTTAGAAGATAGACATACATAGGCCACCGGCGGCATCATATCATCTTCATTTACGGTCATTCCTTTTCACCTGAGCAACCATTTATACTAAACTCGTCTCGAAGAGGGGTCGACCTTAGACATGTAATAACTTGGCCGCGGTCATGGTTGCGGCATTCACGCCGGACGGAGCAGCTAATGTTAGGTAGGGAGTGACACCGTCTCCGCGCGTTTGTCCCGGGGTGCTCCGTGCTCCAGCTGCAGAACTTCCGGAAGATCCGGCATAAAATTAGGTATAAGAATTTCCCGGCTTCACACCTGAAGGTAAATTTTCTTATTAAGACATTCCCTTATTAAGCAATTCCTTATTAAGCATTCCTCCGCCATAACGTCCTAGGGACGGGAACGTAAGTGATACGACACGGTAATCAGCGTATGCTTAACCGCATTCGGAACTCTGGCCGGAGCGGTACTCGACAGTTCCGTAACAACTATCGGCCCTCTTAGGTAATACAGTAGGCACAGGTACTCCGCCCCGGTTATTTGGGCAGACGTTCCTGGTATGGTTCATTTTCTTCTTCTTTCGGTGGAACGGATGGCTTGGGAATATAGGCCGACACGCTCTTAGCGCTTCCACTGGCTGATATGGCGGGGAATAGTTGTTACATTATTACCAAGATAAGGCCTGGACAGTGACGTTTACATGACACCGTTGTGATGCTTTGAAATATAGAGCGTACAGTAGTAACACCGAGAACGTAGTATCTAGAGAGTTCCATATGGAAACGGGTTCTAATTCAAATACTGCGGATTCTCCCAACGTAAAATGGCGGGTTTCGTGAAGCGTACAACCAAGTGTCACGAAGCGAAGTAGCAATACACCAAGGGCTCGAGCTTAAGCAAAATCTCGCACGGATTCCCGACAGAGCAGATCATAATGGCGCCTTCCAGTCAGAAGCAGTGGACCGTTAGCGGCAAGGATAAGGACTTCGACGGGCTCCAGCTCGTGGACGCGCCGGTGCCGAAGGTCGGGGAGAACGAGGTGCTGGTGAAGCTGCACGCGGCGTCGCTCAACTACCGCGACCTCATCATCCCCAAGGGCATGTACCCGTTTGCGACCAACTTCCCCGTGGTCGCGTGCTCGGACGGCGCCGGCGAGGTCGTCGAGGTCGGGTCCAAGGTGTCGCGGTTCGCCAAGGGCGACCGCGTCGTCACGCTCTTCAACCAGGGCCACCAGTTCGGCCCGCTCGACATCGCCGCCAGCCAGACGGGGCTCGGCGGCGCCATCGACGGCACCCTGCGCCAGTACGCCGTCTTCAACGAGAACGGCCTCGTCCGGGCCCCCCAGAACCTCAACTACGCCGAGGCCAGCACCCTCACGTGCGCCGCCCTCACGAGTTGGAACGCCCTTTACGGTCTGAAGCCCCTGAAGCCCGGCGAGACTGTGCTCGTTCAGGGCACAGGTGGCGTTAGCATATTTGCTCTGCAGGTAAGGAACGAACGAAGACTCGGCATTTTCTTTTTTTTTCACCTTACGATGGGGATAGCGACTATGTCGATTCTTGGAGCGGCACCCGACTGACTGAAACCCTCTGTAGTTCGCCAAGGCGGCCGGCGCGACGGTCATCGCGACGACGTCGTCGAACGAGAAGGCGCAGACGCTGAAGAAGCTGGGCGCGCACCACGTCATCAACTACAAGGAGGACGCCAACTGGGGCGAGACGGCGAAGAAGCTGACGCCGGGCGGCGCGGGCGTCGAGCACGTCATCGAGGTGGGCGGCGCGGGCACGCTCGAGCAGAGCCTCAAGGCCGTCAGGTTCGAGGGCGTCATCTCCGTCATCGGCTTCCTCGGCGGCGCCAGGGGCATGCCGTCCGTCATCGAGTGCCTCAACAACGTCTGCACCGCCCGCGGCGTCTACGTCGGCTCCCGCGCCCTCATGGAGGACATGGTCCGCGCCATCGAGGCCAACGACATCCACCCCGTCGTCGACGAGAACGTCTTCGACTTCGAGAAGGCCAGGGAGGCGTACGAGTACCAGGTGAGTCTTGGAAACCCCCCGGGGTCCTCCCTTTACGTCCATGTGTCCCATGTTCCGTGTTGCTAACGGATCTCCTCCCCCCTCTAGTGGTCTCAGAAGCACTTCGGCAAGGTGGTCATCAAGATCGCGTAGACGGTCTGGGCTCTATCCCCGCCCGCGGATTTGGATGGACGGGATTAAGTGATGTACATAATATAGAAGTAAAATAATAGTCGCTTTGACACTAGCTACATATGTCGGTACCTAGGTGCATATTGATGTCTTTGATAGCTTGATAGCCTCCTCGCCTTCTTGCACGTTGGGAATGGTTCGGCGCGAGAATAGTGTCGTCGTCTGCCACCCGGAAATTACTTACTACATGCCAAACTACCGGCAGAGGTCGTCTCTATCATCCATACGGCGTCTCGTTCCACGTCGGTCTCGACCTTCCGGAAGGGGAGGGTTCGGCTTGACAGGTGGTCCTCGTGCGGTGGTCCTCGACATGCCCGGCGATGAG